>WBNQ01069095.1:0-22668 GCA_013401375.1 Spizella passerina | reverse complement strand
GCGGCGGCGGCAGCAGCGGCAGCAGCAGCACAGGCAATGACTCTGCCGCATCCGAATCGCCTGGCCGGTGGCGCCGGCTCTGGAGACATCACCTTGCTCTGAAGTTGCCCACCTGGAGGAGGTAAATCGGAGCGGGGCTTTCGTCCAGAGGGGTCGGCGACGGCGGGGAAGAGGAGGGAGTGATCGCCTCCCCCATCCTCACACACTCGTCCTCCGGGAAGAAGCTTGTGTAGCAGAAGAACACGGCAAAAAAAAAAAGACTTTTACTTCTTTCTATATTTTTTTAAATTTTTTTTTTAATTTTTCCTTGCTTGAGGGGGACGTCCGTTCTTCTCGTCCGGCCCCCTTTTCCTCCTGGCTGGGGGCTTTGGTACTGTGGCCAGGTCTGCTTCCTACTCCCACCTCTGGTTTTAATGGCTGGATTGTGGCAGCAGCTCCCTGCTGCAGGTTGTTGAGGATCTGATGGGGACTCGCAGCTCAGGAGCCGGAGGTGACTAAAGGTAACTAAGGAGCGGATGGATGGATGTTCAGCAGCCCTTGCCTGGCCCTCAGTTGCTCCCTTGCCCGCTTGCGCTGGGCTGAAGGGTGCTGGGCGCACGCTTGGATTGAATTATGCTCTAATACGGGTGGTTTGTCTTCAGGGGGGCTGGATCCTCCAGGTAACGGGGGAGCATCTCTCTGGGTCTGCATGCTGGGCGACAGTGGAGACGAGGGGTGTGCATCTTGTTTGGAGATGCCTTGTAGGCTCCTGGTTTGGCTGTGGGCAGCTAGGTGGCAAAGACAGTGAGGAGATGGAGGGGAACGGGTAGGTTTTGTTCTTGCTCTCTCTTGGTCTTTTTCTGTGAAAGGCACCACGTTGGACCGGGGGGTTTGCTGGTGTTACGCTGAGGAATTCGTGAGTTTCATTATGTTTCCTCAATCTCCCCCCTTCTCCCCCCCTTCCCCGTCTTCATGCCCGCTCCTTCGTGGATCTGCGTTGCTGTTTAATCGCTGAAGGCTGCCTCGAGAAGCGATTGCTTTCTTGGATATCGGGAGGCATGAGTAGGGGGGATGCTGCCGAATTGGGGGTGTGTGTTGGGGGCTGCCTATGCTGGATGTGAGGGGCTGGGCAGAGGTGTGAATCCAGCAGCCCCGGGTTACAGGTAGACGCGGGGAGGGAGCTTCGCCTTGCCGTGCAGCCGGGGAGCGAAGCGCTCGGTGTAGGTAGGGATGTGCGGAGCTCCCACCTCCTGCCCGTGAGGCTGCCTCTTATCAGTGTAGGGCTGGCGTTTGTTTTGAGCAAGGGCCCATATGTATAGCTGGAATTGCATTTTTAATGCCTCTTTCCTTTTAACCCTTTGTTTCATTTGCTCCCTTAATTATTTATTTGTGTTCCCCTTGCAATCATTTGACCGCGTAACTTGGAGGTACCGGTTGTAAGGCTGATGGTAGGCAGGAACCATCAGCCGGAGAGCAGCCCTGTTTCCCAGTTTAAGGAGCCTACCTCCAGCTGGTGCCCCTTAGTGCTAATGAAGATGTAGCTACACTACCTCAGAGATGTGCCCTGGGTATTTGGGGGATTGTCTTCCAGGACTGAGTTTGATCAGCAGACTTGCACCCGGAGTTGTCCAGGGAAGTAACGCTGACCTGCAACACATTTGGTTGGGCTTTTTTCCTTACCCTTTCCCCTACAGACAGGCAGATGTGTGGTTTTGCTTGAGGGGTGGCGAGGTAGGAAAGGAGCCTCTCTTTCTCTCCCCTTCCTGATAGGCATGAGATTCTTCTCTGCGGTAGTTAAAACAACTCGTATTTTGGCCAACAGCAGTGTATTGTTTCTGCTTGTCAACTGTGGAGTTCATTATCGTTTTAACCAAAACAGCCCATGTCTATTGTATTTACTTTCCTGTTTAGATCACTCCTTAGGAGTTATTGCCATTTCCACTCTCACAGTTCTGGTTCCAGGCAGCCAGCTGCTTAGAGAGAGGCTGAGATGCAAGAGAAAAGGCGAAAATGCCATCTGTTTCTTGATATAAGGCAGAGAGGTAGTCTGCCGGCTGCAATTTCTCTCTGTATTACAGCACTCATTATTCCAGAGTGTAGGATCAGAATTTTCGAAGCTGACCAAAAAGAAATCTTCCCTGGAGTTGAAAAGAAATAAATTCCATTTTCATTGTGGAATGCTGCCTCTTAAGAGCGCAGCCAATGCTGCCTGCTTGGTATTGAGTAGTAGCATGTGCTTTGTAGAGCTCATTTATCATCATTTCCAGGGGTTTGCAATACGAACAGGCTTCTACTGTGCATTCATTAGGAAGAATTCTTCCATGGAGCTTTTCATGGGAGTAAACCAGGTGTTACAGGTTAAAATGGTCTGCTGTCAAAAAGTCTGCAGTCGTCACTTTAGATCCATGCCAATGTTGGGTGACAAAGTTCAGGTTAGGGCTCCATGGTAAAGCTGTATTTTTTTCCTAAAGATTAAACTGCTCTGAGAGAACAGCAGTCAGACCCCCTTGTTGTGGTCCAGGCTGCTCTGGTTCTGCTCTTTAAGAGTACTTTAAGAGTACTTTTTCCTTATTTAAGCTTGGTTTACTATAAAGTGATTGCTGTCATGTTACCTGCTAGCAAAAAATAAAGTGGGTAGAAATCTCTGGTGTGTTTATTTCCAAAAGGATTGAACTTTCTGTAAAGCTAGTGTTCACCTGTGAGTTCCAAATAATTTCTGTCATTGAATAAGTATGCATTTTCCCTTTTCTTCTTGGGGTGGTTAGGAGAAAGTATGTTTAGTTTTGCATTGAATTCCAGAACAAGATAAATGACAGTGTAGATTGATGATAGTGAAAACATTGAGTGCTGCTTTGCAGGCAGTGAGATTTTAATGGTATTTATTAAGTTGAGGCTGCCGAGTCCTCATGGAGATGTGTTTTTGTGACAAGAGTGGGAGCTGGTGTTTCAGTTTCTTGGTGCCCCCCGGAGATGAAGTAGTTTATATCTTAGCCTGGGGTGTTTGAATTTGTCCCTGTGCCCTGCCGGATCCATCCCTCCACCCCCCTCCTCTGTTTGCTGTGCATCCCCAAGGTTGGGATGCCATGGGGAGCATGTCCTTCCTCCCAGTCGGGGGTGATGTGGCAGAGGTGCTCAACTTGCCTGTGCAAGCACTGATTGCAGGAAAGGCTTTTTTCCTCCTGAAGCAGAAAGCGAATTGCCTGCTGGTGCAAACATGAGGCTGGTGCTCTGCTGGGTAGAAGTGCAAGCAGGTTTGTAGGTGAAAATGCAGGCATGCACATCCAGCCGGCTGACTGATGAGCTGGATGTCTCAGCCCAGCGTTGCAGGGCTGTTAGAAAAATAAATAAATAGATATTTAGAGGCAGGTAGAGCGAATGATCAGCCAGAACTGAACAGGAATGTGCATGACCTTTAGCTTTGGGCAGCACTCAGCTGGAGGGCCTGATGCTACCGTCAGGGTTTTCACATTCAGAGCATGAGTGGATGCATCATCAACACATTTATTCATGCACACGGGGGAGGGAAGTCTTTGTAAATGAAGAAGTCCTAGGAATGGGTGATTTATTAATAATTTTAATACTAATAGTGTTGGGACTGGTGTAGATTGACTAGGAAGCAATTTAATGCGTGACACAATATAAAGGATGGGTTAAAGATTGATGAAAGAGATGGAATTCAGGGAGCAAGAATGGATCAGAGAAAAGCTAAAGCATGGAGGATAGGGATAAGGATTTCTGTGCTTTAAATAAGTTTCTTTTATTTTTTTCCTGTTGTAATTACATTACTTGGTGATTGTGGAAACAGCTGAATGCTGCAATTGGAGTGATTTTGATAAAGATTTTCATTCCCTAGAGACTTCTTGCATATCAGAAGAGATTTGTAAGAACAACTCAAAAATTAATTTTTTTTGGAGTGGTGATCATCTGAGAGATAGGCATCACAATATTGATGGGTTGCTGAGGACAGTACTGAAACATCAAGACAGCCCTGCAAAATAAAAAAGGTTTTGTCTGTCTCTTCTGATGGGCTGTTTATTGGGGTACGATGTGCTGGTGAGCATCGACATTCTGGAGAGATGTTTATGGACGCCCATTTCTTCCCTGCTGGTCCTTTTCTCATTCAATAGATGCCCTCCTGCTGGGATGGGAATATGAAAAATGCACCATGATGCCAAATTCTGAGTGTACATTCATACTTCAGTCTCTGCTATGTCTTCAGGCAGCGCTTTCAGCTGCAGGATGGAGAGCTAGAAATTGTCATTTGCAGGAGTTCAGTATGCCCTGGTGTATTTGTAGGAATGTACCTGTCCCAGTAAGGGGGCGTGACCTGCTAGCCTCTGGCTGCCTCATCTTGTGGGGTCATGCCTGCTTTGCCAAATGTTTGTCACGCTCCTCACCAGCACTTACTGTGAGGCTCTTTAATCCCTGCTTGGGATGCATGTGAGTATGTCCTGTTTCTGTAGGTGTTGAGATGCTCCAGCACTCCCTGATCTCATCCTCGTGCTTAGTGGCAGTGGAGGCTCCCAGAACAGTCTGATCAAGTAGAAGGAGAACTTTGCTTTTAAGCATCTACTTTTAATTCTTGCCTACTTTAATGGCAAAGAAACCACCTCCTACTCAAATGTGTGATGTGATCCTATCTAGGACGTTATCTCATTGCCTGGTTTTGGCCTCCAGGTTTGCAGTGTAATGCTTGCTTTACATTCCTCACTAGATAATCTCTACAGTGCAGTCTGAAATTCCTGTCTGCAAGCTAAGTGTTCATTTTTAAGACAACTTCCCTAAAGACACCTTGGCACTACAGCTTTTACTTCAGCAGTCTTTTCAGAGAGCCTTCTGATTTTGCCTGTAAGGCAGATGCTTTTACCAGTCATTGCACCAAGCATCTGTAACTATAGCAAGGTAGCTAGTCTTTTCAGGCAGTGGAAACATCATTTTAATAGTGTTGTGGACCACAGTTTTACTTACTAAGTGGTGCTCAGTGAGGGATTTTTTCAGCCTGCCTGAAACCCTTGTTTTCCTCTATCTGAGTCTTTTTTTCCCCTCCCTTTTTGAGCTTTTAATCTCTACTTCTTCAGGCCCACTCCCATCCGAGGGAGGTGCTGCTGCATCTGTAATGGGAGCTCCCACTGTAGTCAGTGGAGCACTTCTGTTGGCTTCCCTGTAAGGGGAAGATGCTCAAGAATCTCACATGTGGTATCTTCTGAAGAGAAGCTCCAGAATCTCAGATGAGGTATCTTTTCAAAACCATTCCTCTGCTTCAGCATCAAGTTTCTAGTAATTGTTTTGTAATATCTTTGCCAGAGGTGGCATTTCAGGCCAAACAAAGCAATGAACACAGAGGAAGAGGAGAAATCTGTGTACACTTCTAAAATGTGTTTGTGAAAACAGTCCAAAATTAAAATCAAGGCACTTTTGTTTGAGGCTTGACAGATTTCAGTTTCAAGGGTCATGAAATAGGCACCATTCTGAAGAAAGCAAAGAGGAGTTTGGCAGCTGTCCCAGTTAGGCAATATGAAGTTGTAGATTTCATTTAAATGCCTAAGAGTAATAAACCTTTACAGAGCATCCATTGGTGCTCACTCTGCCAGAATTTTTGAAAATTATTTTTTAAAGCACGTTAGTCAACATGTGAGTAGTTATACAGGAATTATTTCAGTGGCTACAAACCTAATGCTTCAGAGGCCTGTAGCACAACTGTGATTACAGTGGGTACCTGTCAGGGAACAGCTTTGAAAAATTATGCACAGTGTTTTGAGTAGTTTGGATTATAGCTTTGCTACTATTAATTGTGAGAGCTTTACTGATTTGATTGCAGTTGCGTTGATTTATATCAGGTAAAGCCATTGATTTTGAACTTTGGAACGGAGCTATGCGTTTCTAAAACTTAGAACAGAGTGTCATAAATACAAAAGACCAACATGAGTGTTTTCTTACAGCAATCCAAAGTTAAAATGAAATTAAATAGGACTCTCTGTGCTTTTGTAGAAGTGATGCTTAAATTTTAGCTCTGAATTGCCCTACTGCAGAGTCCTGCTCAAAGGTGCCACACAGCACAGCACTATTCTGAAAGGAGGTCTAGGCTAAACCTGGCCCCTTTGGGTAGGACTCATAGTGGTTTTATTCCAAGGGCAAGTAATTCATTTGTGACAGTCACTGCACACAATATATATATGAGTTTTTACAGTAAGTCCCTTTCCCACTCCCTAGAAACCAAGAATCTCCTTACAGAGGTGAGGCCACTACATCAATGAGCACTGTTTAAAGTTTGGGAAATAGGAATGTTCTGACTAATGAAGTCTTAGAACATCTGTTTATCATGGGCAGGCACATATATAGACATATAAATACCATGATTTGGGGAACACACCCAGTTCTGATTTTTTTGTCAAACTTGGGGGAATGAAACAGAGTTTTGGCTTTAGGTGAAATATGAGAATTGCACCTATGCCCAAAACATAAATGTACCCATATGTGTATGTCCATGTGTGTGCATACGCAGGTTTTGTTTGTGAAATGATGGTGCTGATGCATAGAACTGGTTTTGTTTGGGCTTTTTTTGTTGGTTTTTGTTTTGTTTTGTTTTGTTTTGTTTTTAATTGTCTTGCTGGAAACTCTATTTATTTTCTGGTTGTTTTTTGGTAGGTGCAGTAATGGACAATAAGTTGTGCAGGGGCCTGCAGTTGTAAAATTTTAACTGAGTTGCTTGGTTAATAGTCCAACACCAAAATAGAACAACCACATTTTCAGATGTGTTGAGCAACCACATGTTTTATCAGAGTCAGTTCTGGTCCTTGCTTATTTGTTGTAGCAGGCTTTTTCCATTCTGAAGTTGCTGATCCCAAGCCTGCCTTAATGAGATTTTTTTTCATTGCCCTCAGAGTGAGGAAGAGAAGCTTCAATGTGTTGCAGAAGTGCTGTTTGCAGCATACTTGGGAAAGTCAACATTTTCCTTCGAGCAAGGAGTAAGGGGCATGTTAGCTACAAGTATGCTGCTAATACGAATTTTGGGCAGGCCTAGGTTACATGGGGAGTTGAGCTCAGAAGAGCCCTGCACTGTGAGCTGCTGAGCTGTTAACTGGTTTTTTAGTGCTAAAATTGGTGTGTTATGTTGGAGGACACCAGGAGACAAGGGAGGCCCTAAGCAGAAGCAGTGCCCCTGTTCTGTTTGATCAGTGTGTCTCTCTTTAGGAGCAGTGCAGAGGCACTGCCCTGCCTTGCTCTTCAGTGTCACAAACCAAGCCTTGGCTCAAGCCCGTGAGAATAGGGGAGGGACCCAAGCCCAGTTTTTGATGTTCTGCATGGGTGGGTACCTTGAATACTCAAATGCATTCCCGTGACAGCTGACCCTGTAAGGACATTTTCAGTAGCTCTCTGGATTTTTTCTCTTTTTTTCCCCTTTCCTTCTTCCCCACAATTTTTTAAATTTTTTTTTCTGTTCCAAAGACTGCTGAAGGAAATAGAAAAGCACCCTTTGTAGCTGTCTTTTTTAATACATTTCACTGATGGAGACAGTTGAGAATTTCAGGGATCATGTTAACTCCTTTTCTTTTGCTTTGCTCTCGCATGTGTGTGTTACTCACTGAAACGTGATTTCAAAATGGTGCAGATTCCCACCACTCACTTCAAAGGGCACAGGTTTTTGTTGTTTGGGTGTTTTTGTTTCAGCAAGATGTATGTTGTGGTTTTTTTACCCATATGTGCTCTGTAATGTGAATCCTTACTTACCACTTCTGTTGCTGCGTTCTTTTGCATTTTTGGTTTGGGTTTGTTTGTTTGTTTGTTTTGTCTCCCTCCTTTCTTTCACTGCATTTACAAAAGATTTTGGGATTCTATCCTGAATGTTTTTTTAAGGTGAAGTCTATCTGGAGGTACACAGTGCTGGTCTGTAATCCTGTAGTAGATGGCTTATCTAGAGTATCCACAGAACAGCCGTTCCTGTTTCCAGCAGACCACAGATTTCTATATTGGACATTGTTTCTCAGCTAAAGCTTGTTGGAACTGTGTATGTAATCTAAAATGTCATTCCTTTGGATTTTGGATATTGCAATCACAAGCTGTAATAGTTGGAAAATTTGATGTATCTATCCCACTTCCTTCCGAGGGAAATTATGATGTGACTACTGCACTTGCAATTCCCACAGCACAGACTTCTTCAAGAAAATGTCATTTTGGATTATCTTTAATGGATGCAGGTGTGTGGAATGTCTGTGTGTCTTTTTTTTTTTTTTTTTTTAAGAAGAATGTAATGTTACAATTGCTGCTTTATTTGGTACAACTCCAAAATGACATATACTTCCTTGAGTAAAATTCTTCCTGATAGGTACTTGAAATATAGCAATTATGCTGCATAGAGGGATAACTTGTGACCTTCTGACAAGGGACCCACAATTACAATCATAATGCACTTTATAGATCTCCTTAAGTAGGTCACCAATTTGCAATGAGTCTTTCTAAAGTTTGTGCAAGGCCTTTCAGTTGCAGGAGTGGGGAGCCTTGTTCTGTAAAACATCACTGATATTCAAAAGGAGGGCTGAAATCACTGAATCACAGGATGGATGAGGTGGGAAGTGACCACACTGGTTCATTTGATCCAACCTCCCTACTGGTGCAGGATCATCCTAGAGCACGTTGCAAGGTTTGCATCCACACTGTCCTTGAATGTCTTCAGTCAGGGAGACTCATTTTTTGGGCAATCTGTTATAGTGCTCGGTCACCTAGACAGTAATAAAAGTTCTTCCTCATGTTCAGGTGGAACTTCCTGTGCCTCAGTTTCTACCCATTGCCTCTTGTCCTATTGCTTGGCACCACCAAGAAGAGCCTGGAAACATCCCCTTGACACCTCCCTCTGGATATGCACAGACATTGATGAGATCCCTTCTTGGTCATCTCTTTAAGACTGAACAGGCCCATCTCTCTTAGCCTGTTACTTATATCTCAGTAAGAGAAGCAGAATCATGGAATCATAGAATGGTTTGGGTTGGAAAGACCTTAAAGATCATCTAATTCCAAATCCCTTCCATGGGCAGGGATACCTCCCAGCTGGACCAGCTTGGTCAATGCCTCATCCAACCTGGCCTTGAACGCTCATTGCCTGGGCATTTGCAGCCTCTTTGGGCAACCTGTGGCTGTGCCTCACCACCCTCACAGTCAAGAGGTTCTTCCATAAATGCTCCCAGTCCCTTAATGCTCTAGGCTCCTCATCATCTTTCTTGGCCACCACTGGACTCACTCCAGGAGCTCCATGCCTCGTGTCCTGAGGAGCCCAGAACTGGTCATGGCATTCCAGGTGAGGCCTCACAAAGGCTGAGTAGAGGGGCAGGATCACTTCCTTGACCTGCTGTCAGTGCTTTTCCTAATGAGCCCCAGGATACCGTGGGCCTGCTTGGCCACAAGACATGGACACCTGTCTGGCTCATGGATGGCTTGTTGTCCACCAGGACCTTCAGGTCCTTCTCCATGGAGCTGATTCCTGGCAGGTCAGCCCCAGCCTGTGCTGGTGTGTGGGTTATTCTGCCCCAGGAGTGGGACCCTGCATTTGCCTTTGCTGATTTTCAGATGGTTTCTGCTGAAGGGCTGCACATCTCTCTGGAGAATTGGCCACTCCTCCCTGCCTTGTGTCATCCCTGAGCTTGCTGAGGGAGCATCTGTCCCTTTGTCCAAGTCACTCATTAACCAGGCCCAGTATTGACCTGTGGGGACAGCACAGTGACAGGCCTCCAGATGAACCCTGTCCAGTGACTGTGACCTTCTGGGACCTGCTATTCAGCCACTTCTCAATCCGCCTCGCTGTACCCTCATCCTTTTCATGCTTGCTGAGCTTGCCTGTGAGGATGTTGTGAGAGATAGTGTCTAAAGCCTTGCTGAGGTCGAGGTAGACAATATCCACTGCAACAAGGCAATGATACCTATGTAAGTAACCTTGTTTGGTGAGAAATATGGGCACACATCACTGAGCACATGAGGATATTCCCAACTGAGCAGCCCTGTGTTTGCAGTGGAGCTGAGACCCTGGGTGAAACTCAAGATGTTTGAAACATGTAGAAAGATGTTTGCCAATAGATTCAAGCAGTTGTTTATGCCAGCCTAAGCTAAGCTGCAGTTTTCCTGTTCAAGAGGAGAATCTGGACCTCCACAGTGTCTGCAGGGATGTTTTTGATAGAGAAAATGTGATATGGTGTGGAATATATCTTGGAGCTGCCTCACTGTTTGTCTTAAGATTTGGCAGCAGCAGATGGGGGGTTGTCTTCTCCAATGCCTTTATGCTTGGTTGCTCCCTCATCCCGAGGAAGCAAAGGGCAGCCCAGCATAACCTATGAGCCAGGCTGTAAGGGTGAGGATGCCAGCTTTTGTTTGACCCTTTTCAAGCTGCAGGCTTGAGCACAGCAAGAGTCCACAGTTAACCCAAGTTCATGTAATTTGGGGGTGAAGCCTGTTTCAGCAGTCGTCATTGTGGTAAAGCTGATTACTTAAATGCATAAATAAGTAATTAGTAATAAACAGAGAAATAGACAAGTTAGTGAAGAATACAATTTAGGTCTGGTGTGTAGTAATACGGATGTATTTTGCAGTAGTAGTAACATAATGCTGGATTTTTGAGCTGGTTCCTCTTAACTACAATAAAATAAAGAGCAAAGTATATTTTGGCCTAGGGATGCCAAGTCCACTCCCAGTTTCTAACTCAAAATAGGTCTGTGCTGTAGGAGCTATAGTTAAACATCAAGCAGATAATCACATTTTAGGTTTTTTTTTTCTCCTGTAAATCACTTTTATACCATAGATATTTATGTGGATGATTGCTTGTTGACCACAAAGTTGTGGTTTTTGTTTCTTTCATTTGCGTCCTCTATTGAATTAGCAGAGTTATGCAGTTTCGTCTTCTGTACTTGGGTGGGATGCTGCAGTGATTTAATTTAAAATGAAAGAGAGATGTCTTCATTGTAGGGAAAACCATGGCTAAGTGGTGAGAGTAGGCAGGTCTTCCATTACCAGAAGCCCTAATTAGAAGAAATCCCATGTACGGTTGACCTTGACTATTGAGACAACCTCAAAGAAGAAAGAGCACTAAAAATTAGTATGCTGCCAGTGCTGCACTTTTATTATTTGACGTTATTAAGCAAACTCGGTGTGTATTTCTTTTTTGAAGCGTTTGATTAAATGTGTGATCTTATCTTGGTGAAATGGCTTGCTGGGCTGCAGACTGTGGTGTTCAGAAATGAAATTTGTTTAGAGCCTCTGAACAGACATTTATTCAATGAGACCTTTCTTGAATAATAGATGTGACAGTGAGACAGCTGTGCAACTTGTTCTGGGGGTTGGACTTTTTATTTTTTTTTTGTGTAGAGTTTTGCAATGTGATTGGGGGGAGAAGATAGCACAAGAGCACAGGTGTGAGAATAGAATTTAGGGAATTATCATGTGTTGCAGATTCAGTCCCTGGTTCTGCCGAGAATTATTTTCAGATCAAGATTTACACACTTCAGGACTTCCCTGCTGGCATATGGTTTGGCATATCAAGTGATACATGTATATATCTAGCTCTGTATCAATAATCTTATCCTTTAGCTAGAGCTTTAAGATGCTTAAACTTTGTACAAGTAAAAGAAATCAAAACTCACAAATCCCCAAGCAGGGATTTAACTCCTGTGGTCAGTGCTGCTGTAGTTGATGGTAGCTGACTCCTGTCATCAGTGCTGATGCCCTTAAGCAGTCCTATGTTTTATGATAATTCCAAGTCAGTGAGATGAAGGGAGACTTCACCACCAGGTGTTTAGCCTCTTATGTCCGACAAGGAGAAGATGTGAAATGTGGGTAAATATTCTCGTCTTACATGTTTTTACCATCAGTGTGCTGGTTTTGGCTGGGCTAGAGTTAATTTTTTCGCAGTATTTGTTGTGGGGCCATGTTTGGGATTTGTGCTGGAAGCAGTGTCAATAATTCAGGGATATTTTGGTCACTGCTGAGCAGCTCTTGCACAGCATCAAGGCCTCTGCTGGGAGCAGGGGGGCTGGGGGTGCACCAGGAGCTGGGAGGGGAGCACAGCCAGGACAGCTGATCCCAGCTGACCCAGGGGATGCTTCATCCCATGTGGCATCATGCTCAGCATTTAGAGCTGGGGGAGGATGAAGGAAGTGGAAGACATTTGGAGTGGTGACTTTTTGTCTTCCCAAGTAACCACTGTGTGCAATGGAGCCCTGCTTACCTGGGGGATGGCTGCCCATGGGGAGTGCTGGATAAATTCCTTGTTTTGCTCTGCTTGCCTGCACAGCTTTTGCTTTACCTGTTAAACTGCCCTTGTCTCAGACCATGAATGTTCTTGGTTGAACAAGAACACTTGGTAGTGGGGAACAAGTGAGCAGCTGTGTGGGGCTTGGTTGCCAGCTGGGGTTAAACCATGACAATTGAAAGCAAAATACTTTTTTATTGGGCACAGCTACTGTGGAACCCTTCACCAGGGAAAAAATATTCCACAGGAGTGTTCAATTTTGAAACATTATTGGACATACAGTGCTATATATCTGTTTTTCCAGCAAAACAGTCAACTTCCTAGTTTTCCATACAGCTCACTGGGATAAAAAATCATTGAATGTGTGAATTGCACAGGTTTTTCATGTGCTGACACACAGCTACATGACTTGCTTTTCCCAATATGAAGCTGAGAACATGAGTACCTGGAAGTATATTATTTTAAACTTTCTCTTTCAGCAGTGGGCTGTGGTGATCTTTGAAGGTTGGATGTGTGAGTTTTCTGAGTGACTTAGCCTTCCCCTGCAAAAGAAGGAGGAATTCCACTTTTAAAGGAAAGGAGCCCCAGAGTGCCTCTGCTGCAAAACTGGGTTTTGATCAATCCTGATCTGCCCCACTGCTTCCCTGCATTGTAGAGAAGCTGTCTTTACATCAGGTTAGATGGTGATTAAGTGATTCTTCCGTCTAGAGGTAAACCCAAAACCTTTCCTTATAGGAGTTGAGAGAAGATGGTAGTTCCATGCCTTAATGTTGTCTTGAGGCGCCAACTTAGGAGCCTCCAGTGTTTGATGCTCCAGCTGCCCACCTTTCTTGGTCTTGGGTTAAGGGATTGTTTTTCCTAGGAGCTGGACATCTCTCAGGACTTTCTAAGAACTTAGAATTATGCATATATTTTTTCTCTCCTAGTGCACAGCTAATCCCAACAGATACCAAATGCAGATTTTTGAGGCTGAATGTGAAGTTCAGGAATTTGTGTGTGTTTGTGAGCTCTGCATATTTTGCCATGATGTTTGCCTGAGCTTCAGGGATAATTTCTCCTTGCAAGGTGATTTGTGTATATGGTATGCTGAGGAGGAGTGTGGCCTGTAAGCATGATATGACCATCATATTTTAAGGAGCTCTTCCATACATCTGCAGCTGGATATGAGTTGTCTTTTCAGCAGAGACTGCAAGCCCAGAGCCATGGGTCAAAGACCAGCAAACATGATTCTTTTTGAGCATCCCAGATGGTGTCACCAGGGCTGGCTTGGTACTGAGGGTGGTGAAACTGCCTGCCATGAAATCATCATCCTGGGGTGGTATCAGACAAGGAGGAAGGGTAAGGCCAAGGAGAGACGGGTTTTTAACCATTTTACTGATTGCACAAGGATGGCAGGTGTTCTTGGCTCTGGTTGGAACTCAGTAAGGTGCTCAGACAGGCTTTGTTTCACCTGGGTCCCTGTGTGGAAGCTAGGTTATAATCCAGCCTGTAAAAAAACCCCAAACATTTAAAAATAGTCCTTTATGGAGATGAAATTTACATATGAAAGCACAGCCTGCTGGAAAAGTAATGGTCCCATTATGTTCTCCTTAAGCTAGAAGTCAGACAGGAAAAGGAAGATGGAAAATTCACTGGACTGAAGTCTACTTGACATCTGCTCTTCTAAAGAGCTAACTTGGTCGAAGTCACTCCATATGTATCTGTTCCTGAACTGAGTCTGATAATTTATTTCTGAATTTAGAATGACATCTTGTTGTAGTATTTAAATTTTTTGTTCTTTTTTATGTAGGTGCTGCAGAGCTTTTCCCCTAATTTTGAACTTTTGGTGGGACTCGATAATGAGCCAAAAATCCACCACTGATAAATTTCTCAGGTGGTTGTTTAATAAAGGGAGGTGGCATTCTTTAGTAGCATTTTGTTGCTCCTAAAGCTAAGCTATTTTTTAAAAGTAGAAAGAAAATTGCTTGCCACATGTGCTGGGTGTGCTGGTTGGGTTTGTGCACCTTGTGAAAGCAGCAGTGATGCTTCCATCCTGAGAGTTGTGGTGGCCCCAGGCAAAGGTGCATGGGAGCAGGAGGTGTTTTATAGTCCCTTTTTCCTGTCTGGAAAAAGACAGGAGAGTTCTGCACACCTGTGTAGAACTTGAGGACTTTGTACAGTTGTGTGGACTTTGAGACTGAAGATCCCAGATGTGCCAGCATTCTCAGTGGCAAATCCCACCGGGAAGTGGAAGTTCCTCCTTAGAGCTCAAGGGAACCCCCTTTGCCAGATGCTACAAAACCTATGAGAAGGGGATAGTGCCCATGTTGGAGGCAGCACAAGGTGTCCAGCTGCAGTGCATACTAATTGTTGCACTTGGTAACATCGCTTGCTTTCTACTCCTGTTGAGTTTTTGCCTAATTTTGCCTAACACGGCTAATTTGTGTTAGGGAGTGAGGGACTAATGACAGCCACACAGTTAAACCTGTATGTGTATGCAGTAATAAGGTTCAAAGGTTGGTGTGTAATTATGTTAAGTTTCCAGCCTCCTTGCTAATTTTCTGTTGATTGAGGGAGAAAAGAGGATCCTTTTGGGTCCTGACAAAGTGTCTTCCAGCAAAGCAGGGACTGATTCCTGGCTACTCCAGCTTTTTCCTAGCTGGATGCAGACTCCATTTTCTTTAGTTTCTCCACTTTCATTTCCAGACTCATTATGTCCAGCATCCAGGGTATGTAAAGATGATCAATGTGTATCTACTGGTGCTATTGTAACAAGGAGCAATTATTTAAATTAATCAGGACCTCTTTCATGAGCAGGACGGGATAAAATAATAGCAGGAGCAACGCTTTGTTCAGTGCAGGTCTGTGGTCTCAGTATCAAGATTTCAGCTGCTGGCAAGACACTTCATCATCTGGGAAGACCTGCTGGGAGCCACAAATAAATCACATTGTGAAATCTTGATGTAGCCTTGCAATGTTTGCCCTTTGGTGTTCAGCTCTCAGTGCTGGTGTCACATCATGGCAAAAGTGGTATCGGTGTGTGCTGATGGAGGGGATGAGCAGGCGGCGTTGTGGTTGCCTCCATTTTCTGGGTGCACTGAAGAGATTATGAAGACATGGATGAGGCCTTTTCTTTTTATCCTTCCCTTTTGAGTTTTCCCACCACCTTGCTGATCAGTTTTCAGCTTATTTACATTTTTGGTTATGAGACCAGTGAAAAATGTGTTTCCTGTTTTTTTGTATTGGTATGATTTTGTTGTGCTTGTCTTTATACGGTTCTTGTCAGGTAAAGGAACAGTTTCTGTCATTAAACTGAGAAGAAGCGGTCTTTCCCTTATTAATTTGGCTTTGGCCAGTGCACTGAAATCTTCAGAGTGATATGGAAATGTCCCTTAGTTTGCATGCTTGGATAAAGGCCACATGAGGTTTTCTTGTGTGGGCTTGCTTTGTTTGTTTTCCTCAAAAACTCTGTGTTGATTCAGGCCAGTTGCTGCTGATACAGTCTTTGGATATAGTGTTTGTAGCTAATTAAAAATAGCCTCTAATTGAGAGCTGAATGTTGTGGACTTGAATTTTCCTGCACATTAGTCATGTAAGAGGTTGCCTGAAAAAGTAAAGGGTGAATCAGCTTAAAGAGGCTTGAAAATATCTGCTTCATTCAATGCGGAGACACATTTGAAAAGTAATCTAGTGGTGACTCGTAATGTTGCTAAAATATAGGGGAAATTAAAGTTTCATTTAAAAGTACAGTGTCTCATCACTTTTATTTTACTGATACCTGATAAGTTAGAGGTTATTATGCACCTCTTATGTATTGTATGTATATTATAATGTTATGATTAACAGGACTGTTGCCTGCAGGACCAGGCAGCAGAAGAATTGATTCAGTTGTATGAGTGTGACAGGGTATAATTCCCTTGTGCCCCGTGATTCATCTGCTGAACTTCCTTCAGCCCACGTGCTGACCTTTATCGTTTCATGTCTTTTCATTTTGGACAGCTCTAAGTATGCCACTGATTAAAAATGATGTTTGAACACTCCAGTGGGAAGTTGCAAGTATACAGCAGCTTCACCAAAATCACAATGTGCCAAAGCCTGTGAATTTTGGAGATATCTTAGATGTTGTTGCTATTCCAGAAATAATACCTGTTATAGTTAAGATATGAAAGGAATAAAGACGCAAAACTTTTCTTTTTTAAATTATTGCTTTATTCAGAAATAGTGGTTGGTGCTTGGATCCTGCCTGTGTATATTTTTCTAGTTACAAATGCTTAGCTTTTCTTCACAACTAACGTTGGCTCCAAATTTCTTGAGCTTCTGCTGGCTGCTTTTTGATGAGTATGGCACTCTTGCAACATTGCCTTTTTCTCTTCCTGAACAAAATTATTTGAGCTGGTCAGGTATCTAGAAGAAGGTCCCGGTGAGCAGCCTGCCTTGCTCTCGTGGCATCTGCCCAGGCACTGAGCTGGGCTGAGCTGCAGCTGGGGACGAGCATCCGCTGGGACAAGTTTGGTGGTCGATCAGCTGGTCACTGCTGTAGGCAGTGAATAAGCCTGGTGTGGTTAACTGGCTCATTAGTGAGCTTTTATTGCAGTGCTGAAGTGTGGTGGGCAGGAAACGGGCATTGTTCTGCCTTGTTTGAATAGCTAATTGGAATTTTTATAACTTTATTCTTTTATTCGGCTTCCCACTTTTGCCATGGGATCAGTGTGTCTGGCTTTTGTGGTCTTTTGTTTTGATTTTGGGGTTTTTTGGGGGGGATGGGCTTTTATGGGGGTTTGTTTGTTTGTTTGGGATTGTTTTTGGTTAATTGTTTTTTGTTTCTGTTTTGTTTTCAAAAGGAAAAGATGAGGTAAGTTTTGTTTATCAGGTCTGAGATATCTGTATGAAAGGTAATCATTTAAACTGACCTTCTGTCTAATGGAAAGAGGCAGGCACTTTTGAGACACGATTCCTTTCCTTCTCATGTAGACCTTTAAAATGTGTCAGATGAATTGCATCCTAAAAAGATTATTTCTCTTCACTGACTGTAAAGGGAGCCTAAGGTGCCAAACTCAGATAGAGACATTTACATTGCAGATACTTTAAGATGGAGAAGGTGAATCCCACCCCAGGAAATTACTCTCCTTGGCTTGCAGTGCATCTCCAATTCAAATGTGAATCTGTGTGATAAGCTGGTACCTGGCAGAGCAAAGCTGATCCATCAGGAAGCGCATGGAGAGGAATTGAAATGGTCCCTGATCTTCACAGAGCTTGTGCCCAGGAGGAGCTCTCACTTCAGCTGGTGTAAGACATGCACCTTAAATATCACAAAAATAAATGCAAGCATGGTGGCACACCAGTGATTGCTCCTGTTAGTTCCTGTGCAGTTCTGTATGTTATGAGTGGGACTCCCAGCAGGGGCTTTTGTACCTCCGTGACTTTTTTTTTTTCCTCAAGAACATGGAGTAACCTGCAAACCTGAGCAATTGCACCTCTGCTCTCCCTTTTTATTTCAAGGACTGCAAACAAAAGTCTGAAAAGGCAGATGCTGGGAGATGTGTCTGCCTTGACTTGTGTGGGGAGGCATCCCTTGAGTAGGTGCCCTGGGATGCTGAGCCAGTGGGTGGGAGAGGAACTTCCCAGAATGCAGCCCTAAGCTCCTGATTTCTGGCAAATTAATGATGTATCTAACAAAGCTATGTCCTATGAATAAGGTATATGTAGGTCCTTCTTGTCTCTTCAGAAACTCAGGGAAAAAAAAATTCTGCCATCCTTTCTTGATTCTCTGAGAGCTGCAGTTTGGACAGATGTTCCAGTGCAAGTTTTGACTGCTTCCCCTCCACCCCCAAATCAACCCTCTTCATTTCCCATCTGTTTCTGTGGCTGTATGGGCAACCAAGCTGGTAAATGAAGCTCTAATTTGAAAATCTCTGTTGAATTTATAATCTTGCTGGGCTGTTTCCACCTGGGATCAGCTTCCTGGCTGGTTGACTGCTGATTTTTGTGTGGCTGTGTAGTAGTAGCACAAGCTGTGGGACAGGGCAGAGCTGCTCAAGGTGTGTATGGTGTTTGCTCTGCGGTGCTGGAATCTCTCTCAACCTTCCTGTTCCCAGTCTTGGATGAACTGAAGGTCAGTGTCCAGTGTGTTGGTAAAGTCTCCTGCCCTAGGGAACGCTGAGCGTGGCATAGATGTGTGTTACACAGGAGTATGAGTAGGAATGTGTACATACATCCACGTGGACTTAATGGTTCTTTGCTCCAGTCTTCAATGTCAGGGCCAGGATACCCAGCTCTCAGAGCTGGAAGTTGGTGATGGGGAGATGAGTGAAGTCCCCACAATCCATGAGGAAATGATTAGTGGCCTGCTCTGCCAGTTGGGCACTCACAAGTCTGTGGGCCCTGATGGGATCCACTGTCAGGTGTTCAGGAGGTGTCTGGATCTGCTGCTGGGTGATGATTTAGTGGTTTAGGGGTCACAGTGGCAGTGCTGGGTGGATGGTTGGACTTGATGGTCTTAAAGGTCTCTTCCAACCTTGATGATACTGTGATTCTCTAGATGTATGTGTATGTATGTATGGTAACTTGCTTGGCAAGGTGTGTTGTATTCTCTTTCATCCTGCTGTTTCTAATATAGTCCAGTGACAACTAACAGAATCAAACCTGATCATGATGCAAATTCCTTTTGAAACTTGCACAGAACTTTGGAGAAAGAGAGGTGAGAGAGCAAACTGCATCTTGCATCTCCAAAGCAGAGCTATATATGCATGGTGCATGCCTGAATCCATCAATATGGCAGATACATAGCACTAAATTCACTCCCCCGTTACTAATTACTTGGTGCTGGTTTCTTCTCCACACTGTTGGTTTTCATTTTGTAAGCAGGTGACTGAATACTTGAGCAGCCCTGACTTTTGAACTAGATGGAGATGGGGATTTTAGGAGCATAGAGTAGCAGTCTCACTCTGGTGGCCAAGTTTTTTGTATTTTTTTTAGCAGCTGGTAAAGTTCTGTGGTGCCATTGGATGATTTTGCCCTCATCAGAGGACCAAGGGAAGATTTCTTTGTTCTTTAGTCTTGATGGAAAATGGTGTATGCTGCTTTTTCTGAGGAGAGCTGATTGAAGTATTTAAATTCATAGTAACAACTAGTGATGGAGCGTTTAAAACTTCTGTTGTTCTGAATAAGTTTTAATAAACAGTGAAAGCAAAGCAGATGTTGCTGAGTGTTTACTTCAGTGTAGCTTAAAAATAATTTATGCTTTATGGTAATAATTGTCAGATCTAATTAAAAAATTGGAGGAAAGCAATATGGAGTTAGATCCAATGAATGATTTTGTATGACTCGTTACCTCAAAAAATAAAAAAAATAAAAATAAGTGAATAATATTGAAAGTTTTAGCCACTTTAGCTGGAAATGAACAATTCTGATTGAGGAGACTGAGAATGTTCTCTCCAAGGTTGCTTGGTAGCCCTTGATCTTGGTCCTTTTGTCTCAAGTCACTGATTATGAAGTATATTCGTGCCTTCCATAGTCTTCTGAAACGAAATGTGTGTTCATGACAGTTTTTTTATGACATTTTTTGTCTGTTTACAGCATAGTCCTGTTACTTTGCTCCATTTGCCGCGAGTTTATCAGTGCATCAAGCACCTGAAATTACTTTCAAGTCAGCATTGTCCCCTAATTTCAGTGGCCAAGTGAAGTGCTTTTGAACAGACCTCTTCCAAAATTTTCTTGAGGGGGTCACAAAGATATGTGTGTTCATCTTGAATAAAATTAATTAGCATTAAAAAACATCTTGGAGCAGTTTGAAGGCTATAGATCTGTAAAGCTCCTAAGCGTGAATTCAAAAATCTCTGTTACTCTCCTGGGCAACACTTGCCGACAGAGCCAGGGTTCAAGGGATTTAAACATGATACTTAATTTTATCTCAGTTGAATTGTATTTTCAGTGATTTTCCTAATATTGGTGAATTTGAACTCTGAACAGATCTTTTCACTGGAGAAAGCTGCATTTCTGGTTAGAGCTTGTTGTACACTAGGGGCTCTGCTCAGTGCAACTTAGCATCTGCCTCTGCAAGAACTGATTGAGCCTGAATGGCATTGGGGTGTTGCATTGTGAGCAGCCTTTCCTGCTGAAGGACACACTTGAATAGACAAGTCCAAGCACGGGCTCCTTTCTGCATACTATTTTGTATTTCTGCAAATCTGCTCATCTCTTGTTGTGAAAAGCTCAAATATTATTTTAATGTAGGCTTGTGTTCCCACTGGTTTTACAGCAGCTGTTAATATAAACTGCTCATGAAGCTGCTCAGGCTTCTGTAGTGTCATGTTAGGTGGGAGGTTTTTGTTATTACGTCTTTAAAGATTGTCTTTTGTTTGTTTGTTTTTAAAGCATGTAAGTTTGAAGCTCTATGAGTAAAAATGGGCCGTGGGGATTGGTTGGCATAATGTATATGAAGGCAAAGAAGCAGCTTGTTTACAGAACAATGAAAAGTTACAGGAAGCACTTCAGTAGCTGTATCTGCACTTCAATAGCTGTATCTTGGCAAGATATCAGTTTTGATTTCTATATCAGTAAACTAGTATTTAGATAGCTTTTTCTACAGGTGGCTTTTTAAAAGCTGAAATTCTGAGAATGTGCAGTGTCTAAGATTCATTCTGCTTGAATGCATTGAATGTTTTTAATATTTGGCTTTTATAGCCACAACTGCTGTTCTTGTGAATGGTTTTTAGCAGTGTTCAGGAATTGCATGTATTTGCTCTTGCATGCATTTGCTCTTTCCTTGCAGTAATTTATTTTTATATTTTCACTCCTTTGTTTAAAAACAAAATCTTTAAAAGGGATATGATAATTACCAGTTATTAACCTTCATTTGCCATTAGTTGTGTTGAAAGCTGGCATCAAAAATGCTGTGTTAAGAAGTGTTTTAATTAGGTCATTAGATCCTATGTGATTTAGTGATAGCCCAGGGAGAAATGATAACAGGAAGAGGTGTAAACGGGCAGAGCCTTAATTCAGCAAAGCTTTTATACAGATGCACTAATAGGGCTTAAATCCTTCCTTTTAGCTGAGCATTGGCTTTCTGGGGTTTGAGCCTAAAACCAGATTTTCACCTCAGATGGGGAGGGCTNAAAGCAAAATTAAAAAAGGAGTCAATATTAAATTAGTACATTTACCTCAAACTGGAAAATGACATCTTGTTTTTTGTTTGCTGCCTTGAGCTCCAAGGGATGCTTTTCACTGTGGCATCATAAATGTGTGTATTTTTATCAATACAATTCTTTGTGCTTGGGGGTAAAAGTGTTTCCTGGAGGGCCCATTGCCTGCCTGGCTTTTTGTCTTTCCAGTAAATAGCTTATAGCAGGAAATACTGGGCTGATTTCAGAAGTCAAAAATATTTGACATTTAATTAGGGGAGTGGGGTTTTTTTGCCTGCTTTACTAAAAAGGGGAAAAATCTAACATAGTAATTTTGAAGAGATATATAGTAGCCACAAGCTGTCATATCCTCTGCAATCAGATTCTAACCTTTTTTTTCCTTAGAGCACAATCAATAAGATTAATATTTTATCACATATTCCCTTCCTGCCTTTAAAAAGTGATTTGCCAGGAGAGAAAAGTTATTTAATGGTTGTACAGGTCAGTGTCCTCTATGCCATGCCCTGGTAACTTTTGAACCTGCTGCTGAATTTGATTACCAGAGGAGGAGAAGTCTGAAATTATTTTCTTTGAATTCTGTGCAGGCTGGTGCCAGGTTTTCCATAACCTCAGGTTTTGTTTGCTTTTTAAAAGTGGAGACTAGTGAGACCTGAACCTCAAATGATGTATTGAGACAGTGCTTATAGCACTTTCAGTGGGGATGCAGTCTATTTATACCATCTGCAGCCTGGCTTTAATTGATGGGGTTTTGTACCTTTTTAGGTGAACATAAATTATATGAACACTTTACAGTCCAAAGTAATAAAAAATCCGAATTGTCACCATTTCTTTCTAATCGTATCCCAAGGCAGATTCCCAAGTAAGGTATGCACATAAACTTTTAGCCCATTGAAATATGCATATATAATTTAATTTGCATACATTAAATTCTTAGGTTCATTAATGATTTAAGATTCTTTTGCAGTCGGAAGTCTCTGTCACATTTTTTCTTGATTGAATTGCCTATTCTATTCAAATAAGACTTGGTAATATTGCATGTGCATTACAGAGTGATATTGGTAACTTTGCTAGACCTTTTATCAATGTGATTAATTTATAACTGGCTGCAGTGTATTATTAGCTAAAGATATATTACAGTGTAAGACTTCACCAGAGTGGAAATTTTAAAGTGCAGATAAGATGGCAATTGTAGGGCATGTAGCTGAGAAAGGAGGAAACCTTGGCATCTTACAAAAAAGCATTTTCCTATTAACATTGTTAAAAAGGCAGTAAACCTGATTTCTGGTTTCCTCATAAATACAAATATTAACTTGTATAAAAAATTTAAAGAGCTTTTTTTTTTTT
>WBNQ01069061.1:13156-27349 GCA_013401375.1 Spizella passerina | reverse complement strand
TGCCAGCTGTGAGAATAAGGCAGTAGAAGTGTCCACAGGGTATTTACAATTTAGCAGATGAAATCTCAGTGGATTTCATTTTCAGTGAACATGGATATGGTTTACTCCTACTGCTGCACAGATGAACAGAGCTTGCTTGCTCTTGGCAAGCAGTTTCAGAATTTTTTCTTCCACTGATTGCTTCTTACAACTTGTTTTTTTCACAGAGGCATTTCTACAACTATCAGCTACCTAATGGGTAGTAGCGTTTGGTACAGTGGGTCTGGCAATTCCTGCCTGGCTATGAGCCCACCAAACAGTCAGTATAAGCACCAAGCTTTGTTTGTTTGCTTTTTGTTTGCTTTTTTGTTTTTATTTTTTGAGGGTTTTTTGGTTTGGTTTGGTTTTTTGTGTTTTTTTTGTTTGTTTGTTTTTTGGGTTTTTTTTGTGGGCCAGTGTCTTAACCATGATTCAAGACAGAAATGGTATTTTCAAGCCCTGCATGAGTACATGAAAATCAACCAATTCTTTGTGTGTTTGGTGAGAGAGAGCACTAAGGCCAAGATTTGATCAGTCTCATTCTACACCACCAGGACGAGGGATCAGAAAGCCAGGACAGGTCTCAGCCAGCAAATGAAACCATTTCAGTGGCATTTATGGAAGACTTTTGGGGCTAGAGAGCTTCAGAGCTCAGTCTGTAGTAGATAATTGTATTTATCCACATTGACTGGGCACTGGCCAGAGGCCAGAATCAGTAGCTGAAACGCTGGAGTTTGGTGCAGCAGCACCCCAGGGTATTTAACCTGCCCTCAGGAAGAGGGGAAATGATGTGCTGTAGATAAACACCACACTGACAAATCCCTGATGGATGTTAGATACCCCAGGGGATCTCAAATGGCACTTAGCACCTCTGTTTAAGTGGCTGAATCATGTCCTAAATCTCCTTTTATTTTTACAGGAGTTTCTGCACTCAGATACAGCAGACACTTCAAACCCACACCCTTCTTGATCTGAGAGCTGGATCCCATTTGGGGTCAGCATCATAAAAATTATCTTAGCAAAAGGGACCTGCAAGTTCCACACAGAGAAAAGGAAATGAGTTGAGTGCT
The DNA here is from genome assembly GCA_013401375.1 of Spizella passerina. NCBI lineage: Eukaryota > Metazoa > Chordata > Aves > Passeriformes > Passerellidae > Spizella > Spizella passerina. The sequence goes on along the minus strand of WBNQ01069061.1, from coordinate 26,261 downwards.
AGAGGTGAAAATCTGCCAGGGATACGCTTGCTGGAGGCACCAAAAAGGCTGTGATGTGCTTTCCTTCTCCTCTTCTGAATGGAATTCAGACTTTGGTAGCCTGTGAAATCTCTTTTCCACGACAAGCATTGCTACATCCAGCTGTGGAACAAGCAACTGGCCAGAGAACAAAGAGCTGGAGAGCACAGAGCAGCATCCAGAGGCTTGGATGATGCAGAGGAACAACTTCCACATGGCTAATATTGGCTTTCCACTCTGTTCCCTCCCTGCAGCCACCAAGAACTATTCTCTAATGAAGCTCATTCCAGCTGTTCACCCACTGTACGTAATCATCTCAGCTCCCAAACCCATTCAGCAGCACAAAAACCCCATCCAGGCTGTCAAAAGCCACGAAACCCCAATGAATGAGCGTGGCCTGTGCCATCCAAGGCTGCAGTGACAGCTGTGACACATTCCCAGCCTTAGTCATGAAGAGCTCAAGCATCTGCGGTATTTCGGATGCTCTCTCGTCTCCTCTGCATTTTAAGCTAGAGCACAAAACTCCTGGAAGGAATCCAAAGATCCAGCTCTCTAAAACACAGGAAATGAGTAACTTCACTAACTTTAACTTGGGGCTTTAAATAATGCACTTGTGCTGGCTTCTTTGTAGGATTTGTTTCTAGGCCAAGAGAAAGTTCTGTTGTGTGTCCAAAATCTTAGATGCAAATTAAGCCCAAGCTCATATTTGGCTTTTGGTACTAATTGCATCAACTTAAGAATGCAGTTGCATGTGAAATGTCATTTTTAAAAATATTTTGTTTTAAAAGGAAATGTTTTTTACTTTTGACCATGACTGTGTCACTTTATGTTTTTGCTACAAATAAAAAGCACCTTCTCTAAACCTGCTTCAAAAATGTGACAGTAAGAGCAGAAACAGAAATGTTGTTATTTAATAAAGTCTTTCCATTCCAGGAAAAGGAATTCAGAGTTAAAGATATCTTAGCTATTTTAAACTCCCTTTCCAAACATATATAATTTATTTCTGCTGTGGAGAAATGTATCCCTTACTGCTACAACTTTAACTCCAGTCTATGTATCAATGTGTTCTGAGATGTTCATGTTTTTATTTTTTGCATTATTTAGTTTTCAGTAAATAATTTTAAAGGCAACAGCAAAGGAGGAAGATGTTAGTTAAATCTATTTATCAGCAGCCTTTGTTAGCATAGGACAGAGGGTGAAATCATTAGAATAAAAAAGCACTGAGCTATTGATACATGGCTAAAAGATGCCTTTTAGGTCACCTAGTTCTGAGCACAAGGGCTCCAAGCTGGTCAAAGTGTATTTCACAAGGTGCCAGCCCTGAGCTAATGAGGTCTGGTCAGCATTCATCTCCAGCTCTGTGCAGCTCCCAGTGCAGCATTCCCATGCAGGGCAGAGCAGATGAATCTGGAGCTTTCACAGCTCCTGCCTGGCTCAGGGAACAGGCAGAGCCNAGCCAGCTGCCTTTGTTACCATTCTTTTCTTTTCTATTCTTAGCTTAGCTAGCCTTCTGAGATGAAACCTTTCCTTCTATTTCTTTTAGTATAGTTATAATGTAATATATATCATAAAATAATAAATCAGCCTTCTGAAACATGGAGTCAACATTCTCGTCTCTTCCCTCATCCAAGAACCCCTGTGAACACGGTGTTGATACACTAAGGAAGCCTATCAGATCTCAAAAATCAATGAATAATTAAAAAATAATCTAGGTAGGATATTGTCTGGGACTTGTTGCATGAATTCTGCAGCAGCTGTGTCTGCCCTTCATGGAATAAAGAGAAGATGTGGAGTCCACCACAGCAGTCCTGGACCTTCCATAAAACTTGGGCTTTCTATAAAACTTACCAGCTATCAAAATTTGTGTGCTAGCAAAACATCAGCAGCCTTCCCCTCCAAAGAAAGATGGGGGAAAAGGCATTTCACTCCTGGGGATGCCTCTGAGATCCCATGGAAGGCTCCATCTGCCTGATTGAGGATGTGTGTCTGAGTCAGCTGCTGCAAGAACCTCCACGGGCTGATTCATCTGACCCCCTCCAGGATGGCATGAGCCACTCTGCTCATTCCCAACACAGTGAATTAGGGAGTTTGGCTTGGATGTGAGAATTTCGTTTTCAGATGTTTTCAGAGAGTAGATGAGCATCCTCCAGGCAGCCAAACGCTTCCGAGTGAGAAATCCTTCCTTCCACATGAAATGAGCAATAAGTTTTGCCAGGGGATCCTTTGGGGACAAGTTTCCTCTTGAGAATGAGTGAATTTGTACATCCTCCAGCCCTCAGAGATGGACCTAATGATGAATCTGCTCCCCAGAAACCAAGAACTTAATTCAGTCACATTTCCATTCAACACATTTTTTTTTCCCTTAAGAATCCTCACAGAATCAAACTGGAAAATGCACTGTCCCTTGCATGGACAGAAAGCAGCAAAATTTGCCTGATTCTGAGCAACAAATTAATAAAAAATAAAACAATCCAGGCTATTAACCCACCACACAGATTAAAACATCTTTTCCTGCCCTAACCCTCAGCTCCATTTAGCAAAGCAACAAATCATAGATAACAGACCATAATTATCCTTCCATTTGCAGCTCCCAAGCAAGCGTGACCCAAGCATCTCTAATGGGGTGCAAAAGCCACTGTGATTGAGGCACATTTCTTGTGAATACCCTCCAACTGAATGGACAAACCTGAAAACAGACCTGGCAGATGTTTAATGTATGTTCAGTAAGGAGCTCTTAGACATCAGTACTCCCAATGTATTACAAAATAAATTATTATTATTGCTATTGCCATAATTATTATTAAGAAGAATTTGACCATATACATACTCATCCCCTTTTCTCTCAGTTTTAGAGTGAATTATGAATTACATTAACAAAAACTAGAATTATTAAGTTATTTGTTGGGTATTTTGGTGCTTGTTTTAGTTTGAGTTTTTTTTAACAATGCCATTAAGAGGAGGTTTTTCCACCTTTAAAACTTTAAAAAAAAAAACTCCCAAAACTATGGCAGTCAAATAGACCAAAGTAGTTTCAGATTGTAGCTCTTTATCAAGGAATAAGATATGAAACCTGAATGAGCAGGGATGAGATTTTGAGGGTCTCTCCAGATAAATTGAAGCATTTGTATTTAACAAATAATTTTGTATTTAACAAATTATTTGTATTTAACAAAATTTTATTTAACAATATTTGTATTTACAATAATTTTTATTTAACAAAAGAGCAGCAAACAAGAGTCCCTGCAGCTGCCTATTTCTGCAGGACCCCTTCTGAGGAAATATTCCTCAGCACAGCAGCCACACTGACTTTAAATCCTCTGTGTGGTGATGCTTCTGCCTTTTCTTTAGGAGATAGGATGGTTTAGCTGGCCTGAGAAGTTCAGCCCTGAAATTATTAATCTGGCCACTCTGGGGATGAGCTTGCAGGGGGACACAATCACTGAGCTGCAGTGAGTTACATAAACAAGGCTTGAACAACCCAGGAGTTTTATACTCATTCCTAGTTTGCCTTGTGCAGCTGAAAGTGCAAGCCTAAGGAGACAGATAATAAATTGAGAGAGCAAAAGGTGGGCAGAGGGTAAAACACCAGCAAAGCAATTGGGTGAGGGGTGGACATTCTGCCACGAAGCTTCTGAAAAAATAAAAATAAATCTGCCTTTTTTCCCCATATATTTGTGCCCACTCCATTACAACCCAAACAGCGTTTCAGCAGCCACGACAGGCACAGGGATTCTAGAACTTGTTAGTGCTGTGGAAAAGTACCAAACACCTTTCTGTATGCAAAGCATTCCCTAAGATCAGAACAAGTTCAGCACTGAGGGAGCTGAGAAAGTCTCCTCAGGGATGCTCTGAGCAGCCTCTCTCAGTGGTGCCACAGCTCACCCTGACCAGACACTGTCAGCAAAGATGACTTTCAAGTTACGGATAGCAAAAAAAAAAGAGTTTCTCACTGCTGCATTTACATCTCTTTCAGCAGAGCTGTTCCACTTCTGTCCTGATGTGGAAAATTCACTCCAAAATCCTGTTGACTGCAGTGTGTGCTGAAGCACAGATGGTATGGGATTGGCTGGACGTGACAGGAGCAGAGGAAATGGAAACAAGGAAACACAAGCCAACAAAAAATTCCCCTCCTTGACTTAAAGATTGTGGCTGCACTCTTTGGGCCAAGGAAAGGGGTGAAATAAAATTGAGCATCTCCGCTGCCTCCACAGCCTCAGATCAGTTTTCCTCTCTTGGGAGCAGTGGCAAATAAGCAATTTCTCTGTTAAAATCAGGACCAACTGCAAGACCTGATATTTCTGCAGGTTTCCCCACCAGGCATGAGCTGCAGCATGATTCTGCCCTGAGTTCACTTTTTTCTCAGCTCTTCTTAACTCAGATACTCTGCTTTCATTAAAAGATAATCTGAGCTAATTTAGGAATTAGACTGTTTGTACTAAGTGTGCTCAGAAGGAAGGAAAGGCAAACAAAATCTGCTACATTGGAATGAATCAGCTCGGGGACACGGGGCTCAACTTCGCAAAGGCACAGGCACATATGGAACTCAACCCCAGGAAAAAAATATCTCCAGGATGCTGTCTCAGTCAGCCAAACGAGGAGAGATGTGATGAACAAAGGTCTGAATGTGCTCAGCAGCGCAGCCCACCAGCTCAGAAATCTCAGGTTTTCTCTTTCCTTGGTAGCATCCCACTACAGAGCTCCTGCCTCCCTCCTGTTTTGCGAGCCTCACAAACAGCAGCAGCAGCTCTGGGCAGCTCTGTGGGGCTGGGGCACCACTGTGCCAGCAGTAGAATTCCTAAAGCCAAATTGAGGAAAGAGCCCCAGGAGCAGAATTCCTCAACCCATAATGAGGAAAGAACCCCAGCAGCAGAATTCCTAAACCCATAATGAGGAAAGAGCCCCAACAGCAGAATTCCTAAACCCACAATGAGGAAAGAACCCCAGGAGCAGAATTCCTAAACCCATAATGAGGAAAGAGCCCCAACAGCAGAATTCCTAAAGCCGTAGCAAGGAATGCGCCCCAGCAGCAGAATTCCTAAACCCATAATAAGGAGAAAGCCCCAGCAGCAGAATTCCCAAACCCACAGCGAGGAAAGAGCCCCAGCAGCAGAATTTCTAAACCCATAATGAGGAAAGTACCCCAGCAGCAGAATTCCCAAATCCACAATGAGGAAAGAGCCCCAGCAGCAGAATTTCTAAACCCACAATGAGGAAAGAGCCCCAGCAGCAGAATTCCCAAATCCACAATGAGGAAAGAGCCCCAGCAGCAGAATTCCTAAACCCACAATGAGGAAAGAGCCCCAGCAGCCGAGTTTCTAAACCCACAATGAGGAAAGAGCTCGAGCAGCAGAATTCCTATATCCACAACGAGGAAGGAGCCCTCCAGTTTCCTGCAGGGATCCCCACGGATGATGGAAAAGCTAAAGCCAAGGAGCACAAAGCCTGTTTTAAGAGAAATAAGTGTGTTCATCCCACAAAAAGCCCCCTCCTCGTGACCTTGAAGGCTGTGGTTATCCTCCCAGACATTCACACGTCTTTGGTTGAAGAGAACAAAACAGCGGAAATCTTGAGATAAATGCCCGGGACAAAATGAGATCAATTGGAGCTGTCCTGAATGACAGCAAAGCAGCAACCTTGGCCCACAGCACATGGAAACAGGTGGGAATAAAAGTGGGAGACCACAACCCACACACAAGTAGACACATCAAATCTAATCCATCAACTCTAATCCAACTCCCCTTATTGCCCTGACCAGCATTCCTTAATTATTCACCAAATTCCAATATTGCCTTACCCATCCTACAGGACAACTTCCTCCAAGCCAGCTCCAGGCTGTCTGGCATCAGCCAAAGAGAGATGCTTGTATAACACGTTCTTTCTCTGCAGCTACACCAGGAGCACTTTCAGGAGTTTGTGCCATCATTAACCTCCAACAACCAAACATTCCCCTGGATTATCCATGGAAACATTTCCCTGCTGTACCTGACCAGTGCTGCATAGGCTGGGCAGAGCAGTGAGGGGGCTGTGTACCCAAATAACAGCAAGTGCAAACCCATTTGTTGTTTTTCTTTACTCCAACAGATGAAATAGAAAAATCCAACATGCTGCTTCAGTTACATATTGCTGTACCAGTCCACCACACACACTGTAATTAACATGCACCAGACGGATGGTAATTGATAATTCCCTGAGAAAGAATCACATCACTTTGCTGCCCTTATTCACTTTAGTTAAGATTTTCTCCTTATTACAGCTACCTCCAATACATCCTTCAAGCAAAAGGCCAGATTCTGTTTACCTGCAGATCAGATGCAGAAGAAATCCACTGACTTCCAGGGAGTTCTTCCAGATCTGCTGCTGTGTAAGTGGGATGATCATGTAGCCATAAACACCAGCGTGCCACTAATCAAATCTCCCTTTTTTCCCCAGTTCTGCACAGCACAGAATGTGGTTCTGCATTACCACATTCTGGCTGCAAACTCCTCAGATTCCAACACATACCTGAACGCTTCCCATCCTAAATTCAGAGCCCAGCCGGAGGGAAGGAGCCTGTCCTGCGTGCCATCCCCCTGACTGGAGATGTGCTCGGCATGAGGATGGTATTATTAGAGCCAGCTGCTCAAACACCGATAAGGAGAAGTGCCCAGAGGTCAGAGGCACACGAACCCGCAGTTTCTCCCCACTACCCCACAGTAAAACCAAGCAAGTCCTGCTGCACTGCTCGGAGGCTGAATCAGAGTTTCTGCGGCAGGTGAGGATGAGGATGCAGAGAGCTGCATCGGGAAACGCCGACAGCAGCGGCGGGGCTCTTAGCAATCAGGTTTTATTTACCAGCCATATTGTGTTAAAAACCAGACGTGATTCCCATACCGAGCGCCTCAACCTGTCACCGCCAGCAAAGCGAGATTGATTTGTTTGCAGAGAACCAAATCTGGAGGGCGCATCCTCCGAGCCCGCACGCAATCCCCCTTGAAGAAGAAGTGTCCCCAGGAGCTGGGGACGAGCGGTAAATCAGCGATCAATGCCAGCCGAGCCGGCGGTCCCTGTGGCATCCTCGGGGGATGGGGATGGCCCGGGAGGAGCTGGGGAAGGACTCACCATTGCAGCAGGGCTCGGTCCCGGCGCTGGCGATGCCGCATCCCCGCGGGGGGACAGTGGCCGCGGGGAGCGGTCCCAGCCCCGCTGCCCGCGCTGGCTCCCCCCGGCCTCCGAAGGGAATCCAAATTCCTCCTCCCTCGCCTGCCGGTCATGTCCAGGCTGCCTTTGCTCAGGGGATGGGCGGCCAGCTCCTGGCCGTGAAGGAATTTGCCATCGCTAAATCAGAAAAAAAAAAACAACCACCTCCTAACAAACCAAACCACAAAACTCAAACAACAGCAACAAAATAAAAGCAAGAAGGGAGGTGGGATATTTTAAAACTTTTTTTTCCTCTCTCTATTTTTTGTTTTCTTTTTTTTTTTTAAGGGTGCTCGGGGCGGGGGACGAGTGGGATGCTCAGGCTGTCTGAGATGCTGTGCCGGGCTGAGATGCTCCGGTGCGCTCGCCCCTGCCCCTGTGCCTGTGTGTGATTCTCGTACCCAGACAATGCTCTGCAAAGCGAGCTGGTGCTGCGGAGAAATGCAAACACCTCCTCCCCCGAGTGCCTGAGCAAAGGGAAAGCGATATGGAACCAATAGCTTCTCCTTGGCTGCTCTCATTAATATGGAGGAGAAAAAGAAACCAATGAGGAGGAGCGGGAGGAGGGATTTATTCAAATCAAATTTCCCCGAATCGAACACCCTTTCTCCCTTTTTTTTTTCCTTTCCTTTTCCCACGTATCCCAAATCTGCCTTCTCCCTTTCGCCTTAGAGACGTTTCCGCTGTCCCGGAAATTTTTATTTCTTATTTCATTTCTGTGGCAGGGTCAGCAGCACACGGCGATGGGAGGGAGGATGGCATCGCTGCTGGGAGCGAGCGGGGGCTGTGCGAGGCAGGATGAAAGGAGCCAATTTCCCCTGGACCTGCAGGGTTGATTGCAAAGAGAAGCGATAAAGTAGCTGGAGTTGTCAGGGGGAGGAACTGAGGGGGAGCAGAGCAGGAATTTCAGCTGGAAACAGCATTTTGCTGATGATGTGTGCAGATGGGCTGGTGGCCTGTGTCCACGCTGAGCCCTCTGAGCTTGGAGGGAGGATTCTCTCATCTCCTACAGGAGATGCACACCCAGGGAAGGAAATGACAGCACAGAACAGCAGCACCTGCACTGTCCTGCAGCACCACAGAGCCACGGGACCCCTGGAACAGCCGTGCAGGAGTGGTACCAGTTGCTGGAAAATGACTGGAGGGAAGCTGTGGGGAGGGCTGGAGAGAGGGGAAGGGGTGTCCAGTCTCAAGCTGAGTCAAGAGAAATACAGGTTGGATAGCAGGAAAAAGTTTTCCACAGAAAGAGTGATAAAGTTCTGGAATGGCTGCCCGGGGAGGTGGTGGAGTCCCCATCCCTGGGTGTGTTTAACAAAGTCTGGATGTGGCACTGGGTGCCAGGGTTGAGTTGAGCTGTTGGGGCTGGGTTGGACTCGATGATCTTGAAGGTCTCTTCCAACCTGGTCATTCTGTGGATTCTGTGGTTCCATGTCCAGTACCTGCAGAAGAGCATCCAGGCACTGCTCCCTGCTCACAGGGCTCGAGGGGAGGCTCTCCAGAGCAGGAAAAGGAGCACTGAAGGAGCCTGAGCAGCCACAGCAGGCCCAGAGGAATCCTCTGACAGGATATCCCACGGAGACACTTGGCCCCACACTGATTTTGCTGCTCTCAGGCCCCACAAATCCCTGTTGAGAATTTGAGGTGCTGAATGCCCACATCCTTATCCAAATTCTGAGACATATGCTAGAAGAGCAGCTGCCTGCTAATGAGGTTTTTCTAGTTACCCTGAAATTCCATGACACCTGTGTGCCTAGGCTCTTCCAGCTGTGGAAGCCCCTTTGTCTGCTTATCTTTGCATAGAATCACAGAATCATTAAAGTTGGAAAGGACCTCAGGACCATTGATGCCAACCTCTGACCAAACACCCCCTTGTCAACTAAACAGCGCTGAGTGCCACAATCTGTCATTCCTTGGAAACATCCAGGGAAGGAGATTCCAGCACTTCTCTGGGCAGCCCATTCCAGTTCTTAGCCACTCTTTCAGTGAAGAAATTCTTTCTGATGTCCAACCTGAACCTCCCCTGGCACAGCTTGAGGCCTTTTCATCTTGTCCAGGGGAGAAGAGACCCATCTCCATCTTCTTTTGGTGAGTTGTTGAGAGTGATAAGGTTTCTCCTGAGCCTCCTTTTCTCCAGGTTTTTACCCCTTCCCCTTCATTTTCTGCATCTCCCATCATCTATTTCCCATGGCATGTAAATTAATTTCAATTCCTCCTTCCCTTCACTCTTGTGAGAAATGGATTTGTAAAGAATGTTTAAAACCTGACAGAAAGTTCACACAGCCTTGTACATTAGTATGTAAACACTGGGATAAGGTGTGTTGACTTAAGAAGACTATGGAATTGAGATGACATGACTGAACTAGAAATAAGTTTCAACAAGTTTCAAAATTTGATTTTGTAAAAAGACCAGATATTTTAGAGAATTGGAACTGTGAAAGATGCATTGTAGCAGCACTGTGTGGAGAAAAAATATAAGTAATTTGTGTTAGAAGTAATAGCAGAACTGTGTAGCAAAAGCTGAGAGGTTGAAAAACATCTATAAGGTACTGTAACCAATAAATTAGTCAGCTTCTGATAGAATGGTGATGAGTTTTACATCTCTTGTTCTCACTATTCATAGAGACTGATAATAGAATAAAATGTTTTAAATAACCTCTCAGTTACCCCACCTCTGTAAAAGCTAAAAAAAACAACACACTCTATTTCCTTTAAACAAAGGAGGAAAAAAAAAGGCAATTTTGTAATAAAATGAACTAACTCCATGATGTGTCCAGCATGAAAAGCCCTGTCCCAGCTGCTGTAGTGTCCCTGTGGCTCTGGGCCCACGTGCAGGAGCCCGGGGAGCACAGCCCCAGAGCAGAGCAGCCCAGGCAGCCCTGCTGCAGTGCCTTGGCACAGCCACAGCCCCACGGCTGCACAGATGCCTCCTCTGGAGAAAACCTTGTACAGACATGCTGTGAGCGCACTCAGCTCTGGTTTTGTTCCAGCACCATGGAGCAGGCTGAAGAATCAACTGGAACTTGCAAAGCTTTGCTTTGTGGATTTTCCTGCAGGTCTGCCGTCTTCTCTAGTCACATCTTACAAAAAAAACCAAATTACATATTATAGAATAATAGAATGATTTATGTTGGAAGGGAGTTTAGAAACCATGCAGTTCTAACCCACTGCCATAGGCAGAGACACATTCCACTATCTCAGGTAACCCCAAGTCCCATCCAACCTGGCCTTGGACACTTCCAGGGATTCAGGAGCAGCCACAGCTGCTCTGGGCACCCTGGGCCAGGGCCTCACCATCCCCATAAAAAATTTCTTCCCAACATCCCCTCTAATACTGTCCTCTTTCAGTTTAAAGCCATTCCCTCTGTTCTGTCACTCCAGTTGTTTTCCAGAGTCCCTCTCCAGCTCTCCTGGAGCCCCTTTAGGCCATGGAAGGGGCTCTGAGCTCTCCCTGGATCCATCTCTTCTCCAGGTAAACATTTCCAGCTCTCCCAGCCTGGCTCCAGAGCAGAGGGGCTCCAGCCCTTAGATCAAATCTGTGTTCCAAATTTGACCTCTCTCCAACAGGTCCATATCCTGCTTATGTTGGAGATCCCAGAGCTGGATCCAGCACTGCAGGTGTGGATTCTGCAGAGCAGAGTGGAGGGGCAGAATCACCTCCCTCGACTTGCTGCCCACCCTTCTTTTGATGCAGCCAGGGCATGATTGACTTTCTGGGCTGGGAGTGCTCAGCACTGGGTCCTGTCCAGACTCTCACCACTTCTCAGGGCTGCTTTCAATCCATTCCCTGCCCAACATTTTGTTTTTATGCTTGAGATTGCCCCAAACCCATTGCAGCATCCTGCACTTGGCCTTGTTGCTCTCCACGAGGTTTGCATAGCCCCACCTCTCCAGCCTGTCCTTTGGAGCCATCCCTGCCCTCCTACATGTCCACCACACCACCACCTCACTGTCACTGGCCAAATTCCTGAGGATGCACTCTATAATGATGAGGGCATTACATGATGTAAGACAGAAAAAACTTCACAGCAAAATGTTTGTTCTTCCCACAAAAAGTCATCTGTGTTCACTCTGCTGATTTAAGGAAGCTTTCCCCCGCTCCAAAAAACCCACAAGAAAGCAAAAACAAAACCCTCTCTGTGTTCTCTCAAAACTTCCAGAATTTATGGCAGTCCTACCTCAAAAGCCCCGCAGTGAGATGTTGCCTTAGCTTGCTAAGCAGGGAAGAAGACTCCCAGGTGTTCAATTATTGTGTGCTGATCCAACATCTGCTCCCTATCTTTCCCAGGAGAAGGGCAGTGGGCCAAGAGAATCATCCAGTGGCCCATATCCAGCAGCAGTTGGATTGCCTCAGATGATCTCAGCTGATTTTAGTATCAGGTTTCCTACTGAAGTAGTGAGGAGAGGCTGTCCAAGAACTTTGTTCCCCAAAGAAGTCCATTTTTATGAGTAGAAAAACAATTAAGCCACTCACAGGCAAGTGGTGTTTTATTGTTATCCTCCTGAGCAGTCAGTTAAATAGGTCTTTATTATTTAAGTGTATGTAAAGCACAATAACCATTTTTGGATAGTGTGAGGCACTGAAGGCCTTCCTGAGGGCAAAGTGTGAGCTCCTACTGATGACCTCTACATCCATCCATCATCCATCCATCCATCCATCCATGTACCCATCCAGCCATGTATCCATCCATCCCTCATCCATCCATCCATCCCTCATCCATCCATCCATCCCTCATCCATCCATCCTCCATCCATCCATCCATCCATCCATCCATCCATCCATCCATCCTCCTACACAGGTAATCGATTGCAGGAATATTTGCTGAGACTAGGTTAAAGGTATTTTATTTATTATTTGAGGTTCTTGCTCTTTCATTTTGACAGCTGAGGTGTGATTTAATTATCTGGACAACCAGGTCTGAGCTGGCCAAGCACCTCTGCCTTCATGTTAAGGTCAAGTGTTATCAGTGCAGCCACTGGAATTTGAGGCACAATCCATCCCAGTGGATTAATCCATCCCAAGGAGATACTGGAAGCAGCTCCAAGGAGCTGTGTCCTAGATGTGCCTGTTTCTCTCCACTCTAGACCTCTAAGGGTTAATGAGATGAATCCCTCTTTCACTATCAGGTTTGACAAGCCTGTAATGTTGAGGCTCACCCACACGGTTTGTTCTGCTCTGCTGGACAAGAACGGCCCCCGGACAATGTCCCAGCCTCCCACCCACGCTGAGATCCTCCTGCCAGGCCTGACTGCTCTGCAGGTCCTCTGCTGTGATGGCCAAGCCATGCTGGGCATCCAAAGGACACCCAGAGGAAAGTAAAATTCTCTTGTGCAGTGTGAGGTGAAAAATACCTCCTGACAGTGGGACCCTCTGGTCTGCATATTCTTCAGTCACTTCCCACCAAGCAGAAGATTCCCAACAGTCAGAAAGAGACATTTCCTGGTTCCTGAGGACAAGATCTGCTGGGAGTATTATGCAGACAGTGCAGTCACTTGTTTAGCCATGTTTAGCCAGAAATGTCTTCAAACAGCTGCACTGTTTGAAGACATTTCTGCTCCAGACAGGGGAATGCAGTATCCTAAATCTCTCACCTGCTGCAGTCCATGGGACATTCCTGGTGGGTAGACAAAGGTCTGCACCACTGTGTTAAAAGGCACAGACTCAAACCCTGAACCTGAAGAGCAGCAGGCATCCTATTCCCCACATATTGGGTGTCTACTTCTACTTTTGTTCCAGATTGCAATGCAAGATGTTTTCCATTACCATCTGTAGGGCAGTTGTCTTTTGTCAAGTGGGCAGTTTGCCTTATCTCTCTCTCTGAGTGACCACATTCACACCTCCCTTGGGAGGGGACATCTGCTGATAACAGCTATTGAATGTCACTGCATGGCTGATAAGAACTACAGCATCCCA
>WBNQ01068995.1:552-11700 GCA_013401375.1 Spizella passerina | reverse complement strand
TCTTTTCCAAGCTAAATGATGCTGTGTTTTTCTTCCGTAAATATCTCCCTTGCTACTGGACACTGATCAACCACTCCTGGCTACCCAGATCTGCTTTGAGCCAAAACCTCTATAGTACAATCTCCTGAAATCTGAACAAAAATGTTTTGCTAATGTGTATACATGGTACTACCTTTGGTGTATACACCTGTAGATGTATAGAAGGGTTTATGCACATACCAGGCACTATCATATTGCCTATTCTGAGGAAAAATCTGAGAAAACATAGGGCTGAAGGAGTCAAAAGGGATCTTCTTTGGTACTTTCTGCCTTTTCTGATAGTTTTAACCAGCCTTTGATCTTATCCAGAAACTGAATGTCTAAGTCTGAATCTCACGTGAATTTTCACATCATGCACTCTGGTTAACTAAGTAACACATCACTTTGATTCCATAATTTGTATGACCATGCGTTTTTTTATGTCCCTACTTTTTATACAAATTGTAGTACTGAAAGCAATATTAGAAAGGTATTCTCTTTTCAGATTTGATCATCATATTTGTTGTGTCTATTCAGGGAATCTCTTTTATCCACCAGGTTTGGTGTTGTTATTGTAACAGTTCCCACCGTGTTTGCCACAGCTATTTCTACGGTGCAGAAGAAATCAATAGCATTTTTTTCCATGCATCAGGGATTTCTCATCAATACTTATGTACAACAATTAAATGAGCACAGGTTCCACTCATCTGAATAAGCCTGGTAGCTTTATCCCATTTTGGAACCTCTGGAAGCAGCCAACTGTGACATTAGGACCTGATTTAGTGTTTAAAGGTTTCCACCCCCCTTTCTAGAGCATCCCTCCCCTCAGTTCAGCTCCGAGGCTAGGGCTGTTCCTTCTGAGCCTTCCACTTCCTCCTCCTGCTCTTGAATTTAATACTCTGTTTAAATGACCTTCCCAACTAAGCAAGCAGTTAAGACATCAAACTTGCTTTACAGAGACTTAAGAAATTTGCAAAAGTTTATGTCTTGCTCAGGTGATTCATCTATTTGTCCTGTCTAAGGGAATGTGAAATACAGCACCATCAATTATCTGCTGTGTATCAACTGTTAGGTTGTTAGGACTTTATCTAAAATACATTATTTGTAGTTTTTAGACTAACAGTTTTCTATCAATTAATCCCTATGCCAACATTTCACAATATCTGAATTTATTCCAGCTCAGCAGCTAATTCAAGTCTGTTGGCATTATTTTGGATGGAGCATTTGATGGAGAAATCTGATGTCATTTGTTGTGAACAAGAGGCCTGTTTTCTTTATGACTCAATACCTGTATTGAATACTTGGATTACACATACACACTGCTTAAATTCAATACCTGTGTTACCCATATTCAGTAAGTAATGATTAGTTAGTCACTAACCAGGCCTCAAATGGTTAGCCATGGCAATTAGTCTATAAATCATCAACACAAAAAAAAAAAAAAAGTCTCTCCCACGTATTTTAATGCTTTCTTATGTTTGTTTGTTTGTTTAATTGCTTTTTCTGCTTACAATTTTCCTAGCTACGGTGGGCATGGAGATGGATTATGAATCCCTTTCATCCTATTTACAGCAGCAACAGCATCTCAGATTCTGGCTTGGCTTGCTGCCAGATGCAAGCAATACATTTCCTCCAGTTGCAAGCTATAAAATTATTCTGTCTTTGTCATTCCCTGGATCTTTTTGAAGGACATCAATGATTCTCTGCCAGTGTTGCTGTGATGAATTATATGCTTTTGCTGTTTAGCACAAGGGTGAGCTACACAAAGCCACAGAGGATGAATTTAAAAAAGATCCACATGAATTTTTATTGTTTATTGAAACCAATTTCATAATAGCAATGAGAGTACGGCAAAAATATTAAGTGCAATTAGGGAGACAATTGAAATTGGGAAATTCAAAGACATTGTTGGAGCTTTTTGCATGCTTCAGGCCTGTTTTTTTGCATATTAGGATCAAAAAAGGACTTGGGAGACTCCATGTCAGGTTTATGCCACACAGCTACTTCTGTGCTTCTGAAATACCAGCATACATATCCTCTCCTTTTACAAGAGTTTATGCTGCCATGTTCCTGAGTGCATTCTAGCCGACTCACTAAATTACATTTTCCAGTAATTTAATTAAACATACTCAGAGTTCTTGTGCACAATACACATAATTTTTGAGGATCTCTTAAGTCTTTCATAATCACATTTGGTTTTTTTCCTTTTTCCTACTAAAATTTATAGTTAGGGAAGAGGGATGGCAATATTTTAATTTCAAATGCATTAAAACTGTATTTTCCTCACATATTTCCTTATTTTTATTGTGAAGTGACAGGTTGTGCCTGAAAATATTGCCTTGGTTAACAAAAACTGATAAACAAAATCAAAACTTTGTCCTGTTTCCTCCATTTTTATTATTTTCATTTAATGGTCACTGAGTATTTATTTTGAACATTCAGAATTGTGGAGACATACTTCTGCTAAGAGTAAATATGTCTCTCTCTCAAGAATGTCCCATTTATATTTTCCGATACAGTCATGTTATAATCTTTGTTTGAAATGCTCTACTTTATCCTGCTCCACCCAAATTCTTGTATCACTTTCATCACTGTGCTAACATAACATACTCCAGCAAGTGAAGCAAGCAAGATCTCCTGTTTCCTTTTCCCTTCCTCTCTCCACAAAGAAATTTGCTTAACTACATTTCTTAATAAAAATTAGCATTAGGGGAAAAAAATAGCAGTAACTTGGAGTAATAAAAGCCAATGTTTAGAAACCCTCTTATTTTTTTGTGGAATAAACCACAACAGCCTCATTACATTGGGCCTGCCTTTGAATCCAAACCTTTTTGCCAGCTTTTTGCAATACTTTCATCCTTTTGTCACTACAATCCATCCCTGCTCCCCGCTTTTGCTCTCATCCCTGACCTGTCATTATCCCCAGGTGCCACCCTGACCCAAAGCCTTGTGTTCAAACTGGCAATGCCAGAACATGCCCAAGGCTCCCCAAAGGCTTCCTTGGTCCCACTGCCCGGAGGGGACACAATGGGTCTCAGCACTGTGGCGGGTTGCTCTGCTACCCCTGTGCTCCTGAGCATCTCTCTGAACAAAATCACAGAAATAATTAGGTTGGGAAAGACCTCTGAGATTATCAAGTCCAACCTATGACCCCACAACACCATGTTAATTAGACGATGGCACTAAGTGCCACATCCAGTCTGTCTCCAGGGAGGGTGACTCTACCACTTCCCTGGGCAGCCCATTCCAATGTCCAATCTCCCTTTCTGTGAAGAAATGCCTCCTAATGTCCAATCTAAAACTCCCCTGGAGCAGCTTGAATGAAGCTATGTCCTCTTGCTCTGTCATTACCTGCCTGGAAGGAAAGGCTGACCTAGAAGAAAAGGCTGACCCCCACCTGGCTACAACCTCCTTCCACGGACCTCCTTCCAGGGAGTTGTACAGAGCCAAAAAGCCTCCCCTGAGACCTCTCCTTTCCAGGCTAAACACCTTCAGCTCCCTCAGCTGTGCTCGAGACCCCTCACCAGCTTCATTGCCCTTCTCTGGACTACTCCAGCAGTTCCATGTCCTTATTGCAGTGACAGACCCAGAACTGGAGACAGCACCAAGGTGTGGCCTCACCAGTGCCGAGTGCTCACAATCACTGCCCTGGCCCTGCTGGCCGCACTATTGCTGATACAGGCCGGGTGCCTCTTGGCCACCTGGGCACACTCTGGCTCATGTTTACCCGGCTATCAACCAGCACCCCCCGTGCTTTTCTATGGGCTGCTTTCTTTCGATGTCACAGGGGCGCCCAAGAGAACAAAGATGGTGAGGGCAGGCCAGGGCGGGGTTTCAGGGCCGGTCGCTCTCGGAGCACAGCCTCGGGGTCCGGCCCTGTCTCCCCTCGGGCCGCTGCTCAGCGGAGCTCACCCGGCCCCGGGCCCGGCCCGGAGCGCCCCCTGCAGGCGCCGCCGGGGCACAGCCGCGAAGAGAGGCGGCGCCGCAGGGTTCAGCCCCTCCATATTCCCGCCTCCTTAGCAGCTTCTCAACCAATCAGCAGTCAGGGCTCGGCCTCCCGCCAATGAAAAGAGCGGCTGCCGCCAAGGTGACAGGGCGGACAGCCAATGGCTGACGAGGACAGCCCGCCCCCGCCCCGCCGCCGGTTGCCGGGCAGCCGCTGTCAATGGCCGCCGCGCGGCCCCTTTAAGCGTAACGCGGCAACCGCCGGCGCGTCCTCCGGGTGGACCGAGGGGCTGGGCAGGTACCGCCGGGACGGGCCGGGGGCGGCGGGCACATCGCGGATATCACGGGGCAAAGGGAGCACCACGAGGGTGAAACAGGATCGCCGCGGGGCTGTGTTTTCCTGGGGGCAGTGGAGGCTGGGAACGGGCCCGGGCCTAGGCCTGGGGTTGGCCTCCGAAAGGTCTCGGGCCGCTGGTGTTCAGTTCCTTTCCTCCGAAGTCGTTTAGTGTATGTCGATTTCGGTGATTGCGTTTTATATGTGCCATCGCGACGTGCTGCTTGAAAATAACATTCGATGTGTTCTTCAAGAGCGTGTCGGCTGAGCGAAGGAAAGCTGCGGGAAGCGGAGGGCTGTCCGGGGGTGCCTGGGCTGAGCCGGGTAAGTCCGCACGCACCGGGCTGTGGGGGACAGTGTGAGCGACGGCACCGGCCAACGTGATGCAGTCTGATTTAGAAACATAATCTCTGCTCCCGCTTGTAGGACTAGCCTGCATGTGCTCTGTTTGAAGTGCCATTTCCTCATTTCTGACCTGGGACTTACAGCAGCTTCTTCATTTTGAGATCCGACACAAGTAGCGTTGTGGCTTACTGGGGCATAGTCAGGTAAATGTAACATGTTGGCTTTTAAAATCATAGAGCGTTTTAATTCACCAAAATGCAGGACAAGGCAACAGTCTTAAGCTGTAAGGGGAGATTTATGTTGGACATTAGGAGCAATTTCCTCACAGAAAGGGTGATTAAACATAGGAATGGGCTGCTCAGGGTGGTGGAGTCATCATGCCTGGAAGTGTTTAAGGAAAGACCGGACATGGCACTTTGTGCCCTGAATTAGTTGACATGCTGGTGTCCAGTCATAGGTTGGACTTGATGATATCTGAGGTCTTTTCCAGCCTAATTGATTCTGTGATTTTGTTAAAAGCTAGTAAACCTAGAAAGACTGCATACAGTTAAGTCAACAGCTGCAGTGCCCAATGAAGTTTTACTTAGTCCTCACTAAGGCTCATCACTCAGTATGTTTTGATGTCATAAAAGTAAATAATTTTGCTTGGCTCTCTTCTGTAAAACCTGAAGTATTTGGATATGAAAAAGATGGATGCAGGGAGAGGAGGGAGATGAATTTCTTTTGAAATTATTCTTAAGTTCAGCACTTCAATGACTTGGATTGATGCTTTTGTACTTGTCTGCGGCTGGCTTTCTTGCAGTGTCCCCGTCTCAGAGCAGGTGGAAGAACGGAGCGGGCCATTAGAGGTCAGTGTTTGTACGGGGAAGAGCCATTTGGTGACCAGCAAAAGCACCAAACTTCCCCTGGGCTGTGAGGGGGAAGAGGACACTCAAAGTTTAATGATTCTTGCACTACAGCACTAAGCTTTAGATGCACTGCATGGGAAGAATTGCTAAGTAATTTTCTTTGCTGTCTATTGCATAGTACCTGTAATCCCATGGTTCAATTTCTGTTTTTGTGATTTACTTAGGAGTAATAGGGAATCTCCTGTCACTGTTGCAGTTGTTTGTGTTCTCTGTTTTGTCTGTCATGTCCTTTGCAGTGACCTGGTACTTGATTGTTTTTTGTAATGATGAACATGGTTTTGATACAAAATATGTAAATAATAGCAATAGACAGAAGTAGCAGAAGTGAAGGAGTATGAAATCTTGGAAACAAAACTCTTTCTAAAGTTCATGCAAGTCCCAGATTTCCTTCAGCCACTCTGTATTGATGTGATCTCAATTTGTTAGGCTTCTAAAAGCATGACCTGAGCTTTTGAGGGGACAGGTTTGGGATTTTGGTGGTGGTGGTGGAGTTTAGTGGACCCACTGCTAATCCATAATGTTTCACTCGTCACAACTTACTAAACCTACAGGGGAAAACAGATATCTTTGTGATCTTATTCACACAAGTTAAACTTACTTTATAATCAACTCAAACTAGGTTGTAACAATTGGAAAGTCAGGGAACCAAAACATTTCTTAATTAAACAGTCCTTAGGCTCACTGAAGTGAAACTCAAAAATCCTAGTTATTCTTTTGTTCTTAAGATAAACTGTGCATTCTTTTGTTAATCAATTGTCTTATAAACTGGTGGAAAATTAATTTGGCAAGACTTGACAGATTAAGGTTTTTTGTTTTGTATGGGAAATATAATAATATTACCAGTTTATGGAACTGAAAACCATTTGAAGATCCAAGAGATGTTTTTGGGTATTCCTCAAGGGCGCTTTCTTTGTTTTACCTTTTTCAATTTGTTTTCATTCCATTACTTTTCAAGTACTTCCAAAATGCATAGAAAATTCCTGTTCATTTATATCCCTGTATGTCAAAATGATACTTAGCAAAATACTCTCAGGAGTGGGGAATATCCAGTACAGGAGTGGTGGATAATTCTAATCCTCCAGTTCTTAGAATTTGTTTATTTTAAATATACTGAGTTATGAAAAGCATTCTTCAAAAAGATTATTGCATATTCAGTGAACTCTTGTGAGGCTATAAAATAACTGATCAGCTTTAATTTGGTATGTGGAAGTGAGTGCTCTTGTTTTATATATATATAATTAGACATGAACTGTAGGCATTTATGCTTTCCTTAAATGTAAGAATATGAGGTCTGTGCCTCCAGAGTACTATTTTTATATCTCATATTATTTTAGTACTTTAATATAAATATATTCATTTCTATTTTTTGCATTCCCTGAAATTCTGTTCTGTGGAGCCACACCTGATGCAGTCTTGCCTGTGCATCCTCTAGAGAACAGATTGTGCCCAAAATGCTGCCTGTTTAGGCTTGTTTTGCTCTTCAAGGGGCAAAATAACATCCATTCTGCACAGGTGTTTGTGGGGCCAGGAGTTAGGCAAGGAAGTGTTTGGGAGTAGGGAAGCACCCTGATATGTTCTAATATTCTTACATGATCTTAGTTATAGTTATGATTAGGTATGTCCTTTTGAAATTTCAGTAACTCCACCATCTTGTAAGGAAAAAGAAAAATCATTCCTGCTTGTTTGAATGTTCACAATAATGATACCTTCCAGCATGTGTTTAGCAATCTCTAGGACAGGTGGTCTCAAGCAGAGCTTATTTAACTTTCTAGGCTTTGCAGTGAAATTTTAGTTTTTCTCAGATTCTTTTGACATAAGTTTTTGGCATCTAATTTTTTTTGATCACTTTGAAAATATTTAGGTGTTTAAAAAAGATTATTTTGGAAAGTTACTTCCTAAGTAACAAAAAATACTGTTTTCCAGGTAATTCAGTATTCATTTCCAACCGTCTTCCTAGTTTAGAAACCTGATGGGATATTTATTCCTCTGATTCCTTCTGTATAGATTATGAGGCCAAATGGATTCCAGTCACTAGAGGCAGAGTTGTGCTAACACTGAACTGAGCCAGAAAGCTTGAATTTGTAATGAAAACTGTCTTGGCAGCTGACATTTCTGTTCTGCTTGGCTCTGCAATAATGTATGTATAGGCAGTGAAGGCTGAGAAGAAGGCCAAGTTTATTTTATTGGGGAAATAAAAATATAGTGAAAAATTTACAGCTCATTTACAGGTATGTTGAATGTCCTGCAGCATAGAACAGTTTTGACTGAAAGCAGCTCAATTTTTTGGTGTGTAATTTGCTTTGCCATTTAGAAATGAGCTAGGAGGTTATGTCATTCAACAGGTGGAACTGATGGGCTCTGATGCAGACCCTATTTATTCACCCACTAGAGGCATGATATCTCAAAGTTGGATTGAAAAGAAAGAGATGGTGAAATTAAGCTTGAAAGCTGCCAAGAGTGGTGAGAGAGCCAAAAGACAAGGGAAGCTCAGGGTAGTCAGAAAAACGCTTCCTGAACTGTTGAGAAAATTCTTTTGACCTTCTTTGAAGGTGAAGAAAATTTTGAATATATTTGCTCCATTACACTCTCAGGAAGTGACTCCAAATACAAAATGGGATGATTTCACCTTGAGATAGGGGATTTTTCAGTTTGCATTGGGCTGCAGGAGTAGCCCTTCTTATTTATACCTGCTTCAGATGTAATGTTTATCATGTACTGGTGTTGTGGTCTCTCTTATCAGATACAAAAAAAGGTGTAAATATAGATGTAGATATATAAATACACATGACACAAGTGTATTTATACCTTGTGTGCTCTGGCCAATCCTTGAAGGCATGAAGCACCAGATGTTGTAGGGTATGGGAGTACTTTGCAGGGTGAAGATTGGGATAGATAGTACAGTCTCATTTGGGGTTAGGGACTGGATATTTTCCAGACAAATGGAGCAATTGATATTCAAGCCCATTATTTAACATTGTTGGAATGTCAAAAATTGAGAGATGGAAGATTTACTCAAATTTTACAAATATCTCAATTCAAGTCACACAAATAAGTTGCCAATTCATTTGGTTAAAAAGTTTTAAAACATGTCTAAATTAGTTTCCTGAATATCAGCAAACTTTTATTTGTGTTCTGTTTTGTTTTCCAAATTCTTCTTTTCCCTTCTCTAACTTGGGAGTAGTTTCTTATTCTGGATTTAGCTGTGTTAAAATTCTGATTCCTCTTTTGTGATTGAAATACCTCAGACTATTGAATGTAATGCTAGTAGCATTCCTAGAGTCATGCCTGTCACATTTAATGTAAATAATTAATATAAATATAATTACTAATATAAACAATAGGTAGCACAGTGTGTGTCATAAGGTTATAGGGGTCATGAATAATTTTACAGCTTTTTAACCTTTCTTTCTTAAAACCAAAACCATTCTCACTGGTTTTTTTTCCTCTCTCTAAATTGTTACAGAAAAATGCATTCTGAATGATAGCTACTGCTTGCTGAACTGAACTGCAGAGATCTCGTGCTTGGAGATGGAGATGATAAACCAGAGGAAATAATCCAACTGCTGCCATTGTGACAACTAAAAGATCCTTTGTGCCAAAATGAGCAGTCTTTGAGAAAATCCTGGAAAGCCGTTAAACCTGAAAAATGGGAGAAAGAGTAAGGAGCCCAGATTCTGAGCAGGAGAGGAAATCAGACGAGGATAAAAATAGTGACTCCTATTATTCAGATGAAGGGAATGCATCTCGTTCANCAGGTGTTTGTGGGGCCAGGAGTTAGGCAAGGAAGTGTTTGGGAGTAGGGAAGCACCCTGATATGTTCTAATATTCTTACATGATCTTAGTTATAGTTATGATTAGGTATGTCCTTTTGAAATTTCAGTAACTCCACCATCTTGTAAGGAAAAAGAAAAATCATTCCTGCTTGTTTGAATGTTCACAATAATGATACCTTCCAGCATGTGTTTAGCAATCTCTAGGACAGGTGGTCTCAAGCAGAGCTTATTTAACTTTCTAGGCTTTGCAGTGAAATTTTAGTTTTTCTCAGATTCTTTTGACATAAGTTTTTGGCATCTAATTTTTTTTGATCACTTTGAAAATATTTAGGTGTTTAAAAAAGATTATTTTGGAAAGTTACTTCCTAAGTAACAAAAAATACTGTTTTCCAGGTAATTCAGTATTCATTTCCAACCGTCTTCCTAGTTTAGAAACCTGATGGGATATTTATTCCTCTGATTCCTTCTGTATAGATTATGAGGCCAAATGGATTCCAGTCACTAGAGGCAGAGTTGTGCTAACACTGAACTGAGCCAGAAAGCTTGAATTTGTAATGAAAACTGTCTTGGCAGCTGACATTTCTGTTCTGCTTGGCTCTGCAATAATGTATGTATAGGCAGTGAAGGCTGAGAAGAAGGCCAAGTTTATTTTATTGGGGAAATAAAAATATAGTGAAAAATTTACAGCTCATTTACAGGTATGTTGAATGTCCTGCAGCATAGAACAGTTTTGACTGAAAGCAGCTCAATTTTTTGGTGTGTAATTTGCTTTGCCATTTAGAAATGAGCTAGGAGGTTATGTCATTCAACAGGTGGAACTGATGGGCTCTGATGCAGACCCTATTTATTCACCCACTAGAGGCATGATATCTCAAAGTTGGATTGAAAAGAAAGAGATGGTGAAATTAAGCTTGAAAGCTGCCAAGAGTGGTGAGAGAGCCAAAAGACAAGGGAAGCTCAGGGTAGTCAGAAAAACGCTTCCTGAACTGTTGAGAAAATTCTTTTGACCTTCTTTGAAGGTGAAGAAAATTTTGAATATATTTGCTCCATTACACTCTCAGGAAGTGACTCCAAATACAAAATGGGATGATTTCACCTTGAGATAGGGGATTTTTCAGTTTGCATTGGGCTGCAGGAGTAGCCCTTCTTATTTATACCTGCTTCAGATGTAATGTTTATCATGTACTGGTGTTGTGGTCTCTCTTATCAGATACAAAAAAAGGTGTAAATATAGATGTAGATATATAAATACACATGACACAAGTGTATTTATACCTTGTGTGCTCTGGCCAATCCTTGAAGGCATGAAGCACCAGATGTTGTAGGGTATGGGAGTACTTTGCAGGGTGAAGATTGGGATAGATAGTACAGTCTCATTTGGGGTTAGGGACTGGATATTTTCCAGACAAATGGAGCAATTGATATTCAAGCCCATTATTTAACATTGTTGGAATGTCAAAAATTGAGAGATGGAAGATTTACTCAAATTTTACAAATATCTCAATTCAAGTCACACAAATAAGTTGCCAATTCATTTGGTTAAAAAGTTTTAAAACATGTCTAAATTAGTTTCCTGAATATCAGCAAACTTTTATTTGTGTTCTGTTTTGTTTTCCAAATTCTTCTTTTCCCTTCTCTAACTTGGGAGTAGTTTCTTATTCTGGATTTAGCTGTGTTAAAATTCTGATTCCTCTTTTGTGATTGAAATACCTCAGACTATTGAATGTAATGCTAGTAGCATTCCTAGAGTCATGCCTGTCACATTTAATGTAAATAATTAATATAAATATAATTACTAATATAAACAATAGGTAGCACAGTGTGT
>WBNQ01068812.1:0-11028 GCA_013401375.1 Spizella passerina | reverse complement strand
CTTGCAAACAGTTGCCTTTGCACTCCTCATTTTTTTCAGAATCAGTGCTTAAGTTCCACTGCAAAGGCAATGATAACCTAAAACAAATTAGGATATATTGAACACAGTCAATTTGTGCCAAATGAAGTTTCATAATACTGGAAAAAAATTACCACCAGTTCAAGCATACAGGAATCTTAATAGTAAATAATGGCTGTACATTGAACATTAAGAATTTATTTACTTTTTTATTTTCAGATGTAGAAAAAGTAGTAAAGTAACTTTACCTGAGAAGCTGATATTAAGTTCAGCAAAGTATTTTCCTTTTAGACCATATGTTAAGGACTAGACTATGCTTTTAAATAGTGAATGCAGAGCACTTTTCCCAGGGTTTCATCCTGAGATCCAAGGGGAAGAAAGAGATAGAATGTGTTGCTTCCCTCCTCCAAAGGAGAAGCTAAGATTGTCCAGTTCTTAGCTTTGCACTGGTCTGTAAAGCAAGATCAACACAGGACTGCCTTTTTGCCCCTTCATGTCCCATAGTGGGAGCATGAGCTACTTCGGTTACATACCTGGTAACACTGAGAAAGATATTGGGGGGTTATATTCCTCTTTTCCTTTGTTTCTTGCTCTTCCTCTTTTTCTACTATTATTATCTTGACCTCTTCTATAAAGTACTTTAAAATATTTCCTGAAAATTCTACAATCCTTATATTTATTTTTAATTTAAACAATAGGAGAGAAATGCACAGTCACTGGTAATTGTTAGGGCAATTTTCCTTTGAATAGTAAAGACTGTCAGTCTTTTCAATGATGATCAAGTATGTACCAGCAAAGTTTAAATTCCTGTCCCTGTTTGTCAAATATGCTAAAAATTTATATTCTGTTCTGCTAAGCTGAAATAATCTTAAAACTTAAACCTCAAAGGTCTCATAAATCAGAGTTTTCCCAGGGATGTAATATACAGTTATTGTGAAATACAGTAATAAAAAAAACCAGGAAGCCTAATTTGTACCCACCATTGCACTTATGGGCATTTTGTAAGCAGAAGGCAAGACTTCTAACTAAGAATTTACACATAAACTCTTCTGACCTCGTAAGCTGTCACAATAGACAACACAAACATTCATGTGTGCAGGCCTGGCCCCTGTAAGTGTTACAGTGCTCCATTAAAATGCTTGCTTGCTAAGCCTCAAATGCTGCTGCTCAGAATACTGTCAGTGGCTAAGGATAGATCTTTCACAGCCACACAAGGCCACAGCACATGAAGCCCTCCCCAGTGCAGACCTGAGCTGCTCTGTCCTCCACAGTGGCAGAGGTAGACTGTACAGGCTCACTGGCTGCCCTTGCCCTTTCCCAAGTCAGCTTCATTATATGGTACAAAAAAAGGGAAAAAAATTGCTGAGGATTGCATAAGGCATCTTTGAAACATATACTGTGCAAGTCCTTTCTCTGTATCCTGTTGTTTTTACCAGAATCGTACAGGGAAGTATAGCTTTTGCATCTTCCCCACTTTACGCAGAGTAGTAAATTCCAAAGTCTAATAGAAATAGCCAAAGGATTAAGACAAGAAGGACTTATGGGCCAGTATGTTGTCCTCATCTGATGTTATTTTCTTCTAGTAATACAGCTGTTGATGTTGTGTGGGACTAACAATGAAAACTGGACCAGATGTTTTATCTACTGGAGTAAATGCTAATACTCACCCATAAGGGGAGCAGGCAAGAACTTGTGAAACAGGTGCTACAAAGCACATAGCTATATTTGGAAGAGATTTTTGGATACCACCTACATGTAAAAACATGGGGTATTGATTTCAAACTTTTTAAACATTCATCTTGTGGAAAACCCCCACAAAAATATTTTCAGAGGAAGTTTGCAACAGGATAGATACACAGTCACAAAAATACGGCAACAATTTAATAAGATGATATGCTACTAAATGAACAATAAACTACCTATTCAGGATATAACATTCTCCATGTTACATTTTATGACCTGAAAAACATTTGCAAGAAAAATACTGACACACTTAGAGTTTTGAAAAATTACTCTCTTGAGCATCCAGTAGGATACAAATCATTTCCCTAGAGCACCATGAGTTCTCACATCTTTTAAAGAACAACAATGGATTAACCTTTTAATGCATGTCACAGGTAAATTATGGTCTGTTAACTGAATAGATTTTAAAATGATGCACTTCATTTCAAATTAAAATTGTCTTAAAATTTCCTACACTAAAGTAGGGAAATTATAAAATATAACGAATTAAAGAATTTTGATTTGACCTACTTGAACATATGCACTGTAACAGTCTTGTTCTGCACTACACAAAAGTTCCTGGCAAAGTAAAGCTTTTGCAGATCTCACTTTGGTAAAACTAAGTAAAAGAGAAAATGTTTTTCTTCTCTCTGTCTCTTTTGCTTCATTCACCATCTATCGCAAACTCTAAATGGCAGAGAGGAATATGGTGTAAATTAGGCATATAAATTAGCCAAATGAAGGTTACACAACATGTTATGTGCACAAAATTAATGACACCCACTTGAAGTGTTTAGTCAGGAAGAGAAAATGAGAAGTTTTGAGACCTTAATCAGTATATCTTTAAAAAACTCTACTGAGGATATAGAAATTACATCCTCAAATGTTTATAATTTAGACAATTCTGTCTGGATGTTCCTTAGATTGGCATGTTCACTTGTCTTATTTCAAGACTGTTTTTCTGTCTCTAGAAGTAATCTTGATGGCAATGTGAGAGTTCTAGTAAATAGTGATTTGTGAGAAGAGGAGATGACTGAACATTTGCAGAGACACTTCTTTACCTTTCATTCATTGTTTTTCTTTTGAATTTAAGTTAAAATAAAAAATCTGCTTGGAACAAAGAATAAGTATGAATCCTCTGTTCCACCCACCTGGACAGCCCATTTCAATGCCCAGTCACTCCTGTGAAGAACTTCTCCCTAATACTCAACCTAAACCTCCTCTGGCACAGGTTAAGACTGTGCCCTCTTGTCCTGTCGCTGGTTGCCTGGGAGAAGAGACCAACCCTCATCTGGCTGCACCTCCTTTGAGGGAGTTGTAGAGAGTGATGAGATCTCCCCTGAGCCTACTGGTTGAACACCCCCAGCTCCCTTGGCCGCCCCTTATAGAACCTGTGTTCCAGACCATTACCCAGCTCCATTGCCCTTCTCTGGACATACTTCTGCATGTCAACATCCTTCCTAAATTGAGGGGTCAGAACTGGACACAGGACTCCAGTTATGGCCTAACCAGTGCTGAGTGCAGGGGAAGAACTGCTTCCCTGCTCCTGCTGGCTGTGCTATTGCTGGTACTGGCCAGGATGCCATTGGCCTTCCTGGCCACCTGAGCACACTGCTGGCTCATGTCCATCCTGCTGTCAATCTGTACCCTCAGGTCCCTCTCTGCCTGGCTGCTGTCCAGCCACTCTGTCCCCAACCAATTGCGTTGCAGGGGGTTGTTGGGGAAAAACTGCAAGACCTGGCACTTAGTATTGTTAAACCTCACATTGTTGGATTCAGCCCATTTATCCAGTCTGTCCAGGTCCCTCTGCAGAGCCCTCCTAGCCTCCAGCAGATCAACACTTGCACCCAACTTGGTGTCATCTGCAAACTTGCTAATGGTGAACTCAATCCCCTCATCTGGATCATCAATAAAGATATTAAACAGGACTGGGCCCAGTCCTTGGGGTACACCATAGTGACCCAACACCAGCTGGATGCAGCACCAATCCCCACCACTCTCTGGGCCCAGCCATCAGCCAGTTCTTAACCCAGCAAAGAGTGCACCTGTCCAAGCCATGGGATGCCAGTTGTCCAGGTAGACAACATCCACAGCCTTTCCTGCATCTACCAGGCGGGTCACCTGATCATAAAAGGAGATCAGGATGGTCAAGCATGGCCTGCCTCTCCTAAACTCATGCTGGTCTGATCCTCCAGCCATCCTGTAGGTGCTGCATGGTTGCACTCAAGATGATCTGTTCTATAACCTTGCCAGGGACCAAGGTCAGGCTGACAGGCCTGTAGTTTCCCAGATCCTCCTTTCAGCCCTTCTTATGGATGGGCATCACACTGGGCAGCTTCTAGTCATCTGGGGCCTCTACAGTGAGCCAGGACCAATGATAAATGATGGAGAGCGGCTTGGTGAGCTCATCTGCCAGCTCCCTCATCACCCTGGGATGGATTCCATTTGGTCCCATAGACTTGTGAGCATCCAAGTGGCTCAAAAGATCACTAGTTGCATCCTCCTGGATTACAGGGGTCTATTCTGTTCCCAAAACTATGCTGATGGGCACAGTTAGACCAGCCCTTTAGACATTTATCGATAACATAGGTTTTCCTGTTCAATGCCACCTGCGCTCCTGTCCCATCAACCAATCAACCCAAGCCTTGAAGCCTTTTTAAATCATCCTGGTACTTTTCTTATCAACCTCATCACTGCCAATGTGGACAACCAGCAGGGGGTAATAATCAAAGGGCTGAATTAGTTCAGGGAGCCTCCTGGTAATATCCTGTATCTGGGCCCCAGGGAGGCAGCCTAAAAGTATCTACTCCATAATGAGGAAATATGTTGGAATGAAGGCATTTATGGAACGTTATAATATATTCTCAATTATTGATTATTAATCAATTCATTTAACTATTAACTTCCTCCAAGAATAACTAAAGCAAGGTCAATTCCAGTGGTCAGTACACATCATATTACTTCTGCAGCAGTCTTTTTGAAAATGGAGACTAGAAGGATGGAAAGAATGAAGAAGAATGAAGAAAAGACTATACGGTCTGACACTACGAATTCTTCATTTCCCTCTTCTAGCTGATTTAAGGACTCTTTCCTCATTCTTAAGAGTGCATTCCCCAGAAATTAAGTAAAATCATTCCCTATTTTGCTTACCAAAGGGCAGAGGGAACTAAGCCAAGGTCTGTTCCCATCCTGTTCTGGCTTATAAAGAAAGTCTTCATTCTTGGTGGAGTCAACTGCTCCCAAAGGCATGTAGCAGTACCATAAATATTTCAAATACCAACTGTATGCTGGGAAGCTCCGGGAGGCATTGGGGTCTCAGTGGAACAAGATGCCTCCCCTGGGATGTCATGAGGTTGTGTAATGCTGAGCTGTGCTTACGGGGATAACCAGGCTTCCTGTGTTGCTTATTAAAACTTAGATTACTTCTTGTTCCTTTTAAGTCTACATTTGTGGTTTCTTATTAACCATTCCTTTAGCATATTATCAAAGTCTGACGATACAAAGTCCAGTGTGTGCATTCCTTTACTTTTAGTCCAGTTTCCCTAGGAATATGGCTTGCAGCTATAGCATTTGTAAGATTTCATGTTGCCTATCTGCCAGCTCCTGGAAAATCTGTTAGCTACTTCTGCCCAAATTCAACAGGGAGCTGAAAGACTCTTCTGTATACATTTCCTACAAGTCTCATGAAAATAACTGGCCGCAAAGGTCGAGAGGATACAGACATTGCTGTCCTGGCAGCAAAGGCTGCAGTGTGAGCACAATCATGGTTAGGCATAGGAGAATCCGCATGGAAATTCACCCTCAGAAAAAAAATCATATAAAAATAAAGCTTCATTAATTCCACTGTTTATGGAACTACTTGATTTAGGTAATATATCTACATTGGAAAATCAGATGACAGGAATATCTTTGTTGATTTATGGATCACTAACAATTTTGTATACTAATGTATTTGCCTGATCCTGCTCCCATCAACATCAAAGGGATCTTTCCACCAAGTTAAGAGGTAATTGGACTAAGCCCATGCATAAACATTTATAATACTAACATTAAAACATAATTATTTTGTAAAAGGCTCAAAAGCAGAAACAAAAGAAACATTTAATCCAGTTTTAAATGCTGTGGTAGATTTCATTTATACAAAACAACAGCATAAAAGAAAACCACAAATTCATATTCATAAAGTCATAAATGATTGTACCATAAGTGCGAGTAATGTTCACTTCCTTCACTATTCCTGCAATTTTATTATATTTTGGAAATGAAACTTTCCATTATTCAGTAACACTCAACTTACAGAGGAGGTTTTCATTGAAGTGCAAGATGGCCAAAGTTATTCTGCTGGATGGAAAATTAATGTATATGAGGTATGGGATTCCATTACTCCTTTTTAAAAACATCTATATAAATTAACATGAGAATATTCAGAAGGCTTGGCTTTCACAGATTCATGGAAGTCCTACAGAGGCTTTGGTAAATGCCTCCATTGAGGAAATATTTCATATCCTCCAGTAGCCTGCTATTCCACCCAAGAGAGCATTCCTATTCTTTTGAACCTAAGTTAAAGCTCAGCTAAGAAGCCATTAACTGTCCACATTAATCCTGTATTGGAAAATCCTTCAGGGGGGATGGAAATTGCATGGCAAGGTCTTAGCAGATTTTCCGCTGTATTGTTCTTGTAGGGAGAAAGAGGGGTTGTGTTCTCACAGAATGATCAGTGGGCCCAGTCCAAGGGCCTCTCACAGGATTCATCAGGGCCTAGGAGCAGCAATCACACATAAAACTCCCATGTCTTCTGATGGCATTTTTGATCTACTTCTCCCAAAAATTGTATTACCAAGTTCTCCCTCTCCTGTTGCTAAATGGCATATATAAAATTTTATATATTAAAAAATAAAAGAAAATTAGGTGGTTTTGCTTAAGGTGTGACCATTTGAAGTGACTATTCTTAGAGAAAGTCCTCAACTGGT
Organism: Spizella passerina; assembly: GCA_013401375.1. NCBI lineage: Eukaryota > Metazoa > Chordata > Aves > Passeriformes > Passerellidae > Spizella > Spizella passerina. The sequence continues at coordinate 4,318 of WBNQ01068812.1, read as the reverse complement.
TGCTGATTCTATTTGAGACCAAATTAGTTGGGAGAAAATGCTTCAGGTGAGAAGGTGTGAAAAAGTTATGGCAGCAGTATTTAATTTAAAATATGTATAAGCAGACTCCTAGTTTACTCTTCTTTAATTCTGGGTAAAGTTCTTTCTGTAAGATCACCATGTCCTTCAAAGAGCTAAAGAGTACAGCATGACACTCAAAGCTTAGGAAGCTGCATTACAGCTTGGTTTACCCAATACATGCGAGGAAAAAAGACTGCTGTGAAGGAGGCCTGATTGCCTCAAGAGAATACAGTATGGAAACTGGATCAAATTATTACCAAAACAGCAAGAAATCAGACTTCATTGAATAAATTATCATGTCTATGAGTAACTTGAAACAATTATATCAACCAAGATTATCTGAATGATCATTTTTTTTTTAAGAAGGCAGAAATAGAAATGAAGTGTTATGAATTCCTGATTTATTCTGGGCAGCAATAATTCTGTAAGTATTCCAATGGAAATAGTTTTCCCTGGATAGTAGGAGTGTAATAACACAGTTTTTTATTTGTAGAGTTCCCTCTTCTGTTTTTACGTTTCTGTAATATTTTGTTAAAGTCTTGTTTACTATCATTCGGAGTGTATTTAGACTTCTTGTAGTGGCTTTGCTGCAAAGGAACTGACATTATATGTTAACATTTTGGGAGGATGTCACCAAAGCGTACAGAAAATGGTCACTAGTTTGGTTTGAATTTGCCAAGCAATATTAGCAGAATAATTTTTAAAATATCAAAAAGTAGTAATTGACATATCTATGTAATGGATTGTTTCAACATAATAGTGTTTATGTATGTGACAGAAAATGCAAAGAGAAGGGCTACATCATCCAGATGAGAAAGCAAGATGCATGCTTCTCTCCAGCTTCTTGAGAAGTTTTGAACTAGTGCTGTGCTTTCATACAAAGTGGAAGCATCCCCAGCTAAAGAGAATGAGGATCTGCCCAGAGCCCTGCTCTTCAAGAAGGATAATACAGATTTTAGTCCTCTCAGGTAGAGAAAAGATCTCCTTAACACTTCCCCCCCTTCCTGGGCTGATATGAGGAAAAGCCCTGACACTAATACCATTAGTATTTATTATAAATACTAATTTCTAATAAATTAGAAATCTAAGTTTCCATCTCCCTGACTTTTATCAGTGTGTACCTAAAAACCAAGATACTTTAGTGTCCTAAATGGCAAACTAATGACTAAAAGCTACCAAAATATTTCAGCATTGGACAATCAAAAATCGGATTTCCCCAATGTGGTTGAATTGGGTTCCATTCAATTTTACAGATTTTCATGTTGACAACGAGAAATAAAAATACTCAAATGGCTTTATTGTCTGTGTAATTGGTTTGACAGTTGAATAAAAAATTGCCACAAACCAAAGCCCAAAAATAAACAGAAAAAAAACACCAAAAAACCACTTCAGAGTCTTTGCCCCCCAAGCAAGGTTCTTTGTGTAATGCAGCAGAAATGAGTGTCACCCTTCAAAGACAAACTCTTTCAGATTGTATTGAATAATTCATTTTCTGTTTTCTGACTGAATTTAATAACGGTTGGCTTGTCAAGAATCCATGTGATCATGTGGAGCAACTTGGATACATGTAAAGATGTTCAGCTTTCTCATCTGCCTTGCTGGGATATAAAAATTGTCACATTATCCTTAGATTTCCAGCAAATTTTTGCTGATGGAGGTTAATGGTCACTGAGACATAGTATTATCATTGTTGCCATACCTTCTGTACCGGAAAAGATGTTATTACTACATTTTGCTGTTGTTTGCTTTTGTATAAAAAGAAGAGACTTGAGCTAAAAAACGTCATCTGTTGAGCACATATGCTTCTATTTCCAAGAACCTGGATCATTTAATTATATTATCTGTTACAAAATGTTCTTCATACAAAAAGTGGTGTTTGAACAAATTATTTTAATTAATACTGAATTTTAATGCATGTCATAAAATGCCATTTTTTCCCAGACAGAATATGCTTTTGTTGACTGATGTGATATGGATAAATTATTGTAGAATTATAATTTAGCAATTAAGCACCACTTCTGCCAAATGCCAACATTCGCTCTCTACCTATTTTTTGTGGTGTGTATTTGGTGCCAGAGGATGCTGTATATAGGAACTTATCTTCAGCCTCTCTTGTGAGCTACTGTTCTTCTCTCATTTACTATTACATCCTTTGCCCAGTGCCTCAATTTATTTACTAAGGTCACACTTTTAGACACTACTTTAAATAATTCCAAAAATCTTTGGGGTAAATAATACATAACATAACAGAGTTAATTCAAATAAGAAATTAGCTCTGTTAAATACCCAAAATACAGAAATATTTTTCTGAGTTTTTTATCAATTTCATTTCAATTTCACAGGACTGTGTGAATAGAGATAGCTGCAATTCTGTGAAATCTGTAGAAAATGTGTGTTTTTAAACTTGCCTATCACAAATCTCTTCATAACAGTTCACATTTATGACAAAAAATATTAAGAGAAAGAAAAAGAGGAGAAAGAAGGGAAGGGAAGGGAAGAGAAGAGAAGAGAAGAGAAGAGAAGAGAAGAGAAGAGAAGAGAAGAGAAGAGAAGAGAAGAGAAGAGAAGAGAAGAGAAGAGAAGAGAAGAGAAGAGAAGAGAAGAGAAGAGAAGAGAAGAGAAGAGAAGAGAAGAGAAGAGAAGAGAAGAGAAGAGAAGAGAAGAGAAGAGAAGAGAAGAGAAGAGAAGAGAAGAGAAGAGAAGAGAAGAGAAGAGAAGAGAAGAGAAGAGAAGAGAAGAGAAGAGAAGAGAAGAGAAGAGAAGAGAAGAGAAGAGAAGAGAAGAGAAGAGAAGAGAAGAGAAGAGAAGAGAAGAGAAGAGAAGAGAAGAGAAGAGAAGAGAAGAGAAGAGAAGAGAAGAGAAGAGAAGAGAAGAGAAGAGAAGAGAAGAGAAGAGAAGAGAAGAGAAGAGAAGAGAAGAGAAGAGAAGAGAAGAGAAGAGAAGAGAAGAGAAGAGAAGAGAAGAGAAGAGAAGAGAAGAGAAGAGAAGAGAAGAGAAGAGAAGAGAAGAGAAGAGAAGAGAAGAGAAGAGAAGAGAAGAGAAGAGAAGAGAAGAGAAGAGAAGAGAAGAGAAGAGAAGAGAAGAGAAGAGAAGAGAAGAGAAGAGAAGAGAAGAGAAGAGAAGAGAAGAGAAGAGAAGAGAAGAGAAGAGAAGAGAAGAGAAGAGAAGAGAAGAGAAGAGAAGAGAAGAGAAGAGAAGAGAAGAGAAGAGAAGAGAAGAGAAGAGAAGAGAAGAGAAGAGAAGAGAAGAGAAGAGAAGAGAAGAGAAGAGAAGAGAAGAGAAGAGAAGAGAAGAGAAGAGAAGAGAAGAGAAGAGAAGAGAAGAGAAGAGAAGAGAAGAGAAGAGAAGAGAAGAGAAGAGAAGAGAAGAGAAGAGAAGAGAAGAGAAGAGAAGAGAAGAGAAGAGAAGAGAAGAGAAGAGAAGAGAAGAGAAGAGAAGAGAAGAGAAGAGAAGAGAAGAGAAGAGAAGAGAAGAGAAGAGAAGAGAAGAGAAGAGAAGAGAAGAGAAGAGAAGAGAAGAGAAGAGAAGAGAAGAGAAGAGAAGAGAAGAGAAGAGAAGAGAAGAGAAGAGAAGAGAAGAGAAGAGAAGAGAAGAGAAGAGAAGAGAAGAGAAGAGAAGAGAAGAGAAGAGAAGAGAAGAGAAATTGAAGCCAGGATGCTGAATAAGACCAAGGCTGAATATTCAGAGGTGAGAAGTGTCTTGCAGATATAAAGACAGCTTACAGATAGTTCCCCTAAATGTCCAACTTTCATTGCTTTACCCATGCATATGTACCTGTACCTCAGAGAAATTTTGTTTGCATTTAGTAAGGCTTTCCTTAGGCTTTTCCTTAGCAGAATCCCAGCTAAAGATGGATTTGGAAGTGTTGTCTCCAAAGGTCCCAGTACCTGACAGATGAGATTAGGGACCAGTGGTACCCCAAAGTGTGAAGGTAGCTGTACTACCTAAATAGGAAAAAATTGCCAAAGGTACCAGCTTCCCTGTCACATCTTGCTCAAATGATGCAAATGTCCAGTCCTCCTCTTCCACCACTGCCACTCCCTTCCTTCACCAGCACCAGCTCTAATTACATTTAAGGCAACACAGTGGTTAAACTAACATGCAATTCTGACAGAAAATCACCATTCTAGAAGTTCAGCATTAGTCAGTGGCCTATAGAAACTACCTTTTTCTTATATTAGGTTGAGATTATATTTATTTGTAATTGCTGATTTTTAAGTTTTTGTATTTGGAATATTTTAATAGTACAGTTTTAACC
>WBNQ01068787.1:3369-21226 GCA_013401375.1 Spizella passerina | reverse complement strand
CCCCAAAAATCTCCATAGCCCATTACTCACATCCCCAGAGAAATCATAATAAGAGACACAGAGTTTACCACCTTCAAGCAGGAAATAGCTGCCTTTCTAATGCTTGCTAATTGCTTCACTTAAAACTAGTTTGATTACTTGGCACCAAGACAGTATTTTAAACCTGAATTATTGCTTGGAACTTTCCTTTCACCTACCAAGAGCCCAGGCCATTAAAAATGTGTAGCAAAGGTCTCCCTGCGAGGTGTAGGATTGCCTGTTAACTCTTTCATGAATTATAAGAGATGTTTGGCTTCTGGGATGTCTTTTTCTCTTGTTATATTTTATTAATAAGAAGTGCTATTTATTACTACTGGATGCTGAAGGAAGTAATACAATGGATTTATCAGGCATATCCCAAAAAGCTTTTACCTGGGGTGGGTCACATTTTCATGTTCTGAAACCAATAGGATAAAATAATCACTCTAAGATTCATGTGAAAACAAATTATTTTTTAATTTGGCTTGAACTTTTCTCAATTGAGCTTGACTACTTTTAGGGGGTGAAGGACATCAGGAGGATGAGCTGCACACTGACCTGGAGAAGCACAGTGGCTTGGTTGTACCAAACATTGTCATTGAAAATGTCTTTGTCACAGCACTTCTCCAGGATCAGAAATTAGCTTGCATTTTGTACTTGACAGGAAGTCATTAAGAAATCTCTGCTGCTACAATAACACTGATGTGTAAATTGCAATCTTTCAAAAAGGAATTTGAATCTCAATGCCAAGCATCAATAAGGCAAGCAGCAGCTCTGGAGCTGGCACATCCCTGAGGTGTGTGTTCCTGGAAGTCTCCCTTCAGGTCTGGAGGAAAACCAGGCTCCATGGCCAGGGATGAGCAGGGCAGCAGCAATTCACCTCCTCAAACCCTGTCCAAACCCACCCGTTATGCTTCCCACCTAATTCAGTCTGAATTTATCCTTTATCCTCCTGGCAAATAAAGTTTTTCACAGCTATAGGAGCTGCCCATGGCCAGGCTCCATGGCCAGAGATGAGCAAGACAGCAGCAATTCACCTCCTCAAACCCTATCCAAAAATCCACCAATTTTGTTTCCCACCTAATTGAGTATTGATTTATCCTTTATTCTCTTGGCAAATGAAGTTTTTCAGAGCTATAGGAGCTGCCCATGGCCAGGGCAGCAGCAATCCACCTCCTCAAACCCTGTTCAAACCCACCAATTATTTTTCCCAACAAATTCAGTCTGAATTTATCCTTTATTCTCTCAGCAAATGAAGTTTTTCACAGCTATAGGAGCTGCCCTTTAGGATAGGGAACAGTTGTGGTTTCCTCCACTCAGGAGCAGCCAGCTCTGACCCTGATTTATCTCTGAGGATTTGGGCAGCTTTGGCAGCCTTGCTTCAGAAAACTAGTGGGGAAAAAATAAAATGTATGAAAAAATGGTGGTGACGTGGGTGTAGAACACAGCCTGGATCTAACACAGGATGTTTTGAGGCAATTAGTCAAAATATGTGGAAGAGGGTGGGCTTTGCTATCGTGCCATCACTTTTTTAGGCAGCAGGCATCCAGAATAAAAATTGACACATGAAAAAGTGGATCTTGAAAATGCACATAAAAAAAAGAATCATCCTAAGTGCTACTCAGCCACAGAGAAAAGGCTTCCAACGGGGGACTGCTGTAGAGCTATACCCAGAAGAAACAGGGAATTATATATATATAGCCCATGCATATGCACTGCACAGGGCTGGGGTCATGCTGCCTATTTCTGCTCTCACCAGGGCAATTTTCAGCAAATTAGAGAATCTCTAGTGGCCAAGAGAACATTCTGAAAAGGGTCACTAGCTAAAATTGGCCTATTGATCGGGAAGCAGTCAAAAGGAACAAAAATATCTGGGCTTTTGTGCAGAGTGAGGAAAATAACACATTTTCTTTTCATCTGAGGAAGCCACTTGCAAAGCTTTCCATGGGAAGCAGGCAGATAAAATAGGCAGATCTGAGTGGAGAAATGCTTAGTGCACCAGACATGCCCTGACTGGGAGATGTCTCATCTAATCTCCAGTCAGCAATGAGTTTTAGTGAGAAAAGGCACTGGCAGGACTGCAGAGGACTCTGACATGGAAAACACCAATTTCAGCTTCTTCAACAGCAACTTTGGCACCCAGCACGACAGCAATGGGTGCAGGATTGACTGAGAACATTGAGATGTTATTGGAAGAGCCCCTTCACTTGCTATGTAGAAAAGGCCACCTCATACCTCCAGCATAAATATTTGTGTTCCTATGATCTTTTCTCCTCTTCAGCCCACTTCCTGCATCCTTTACCAGTTCCCCATACACTTGATGAAAGACTTACCAAGATCATGGCAGGAACTGAAACTTAACATTTTTTGTTTTCGAGCTTCAAAAATATTTCCCAAACATCTTTTATTTCTCTGCAGGAAATCCCTTTAAAAACATTCTCCAGCGAGCAGTTAAGAAGTTAAACCAACACACATCTCATCTCAGGTTTCTGCTGGTAATTAATAAACCAACTGAATATCTGGCAGGATGGCAACTTTTATCATTCCTAGATAAATGTTAATGCATCTGGTTATTTCCAGACCTCCACTGATGTGATCAAAAAAGCAAATTAGAGAGTGTTGTAGCAGTCTGCCTGACATTTCTTCTTTTGTGCTATTACTGTTAATTTATTCCTTTAAGCCAATTTTTGCTCTGTCACTACTGTGAAGGTTTTCTCAGAAATTTAATTACAAATAAGAACCCTCCAACATGAAACTGCTACAGGATAAAAATCCATATTTAAGGTGTCATCTTAAAAGCAGCTCATACCTTCTGTGTGTGTGTGAGAGAGGGAAACATGCACACACCCATCAAGCTTATTTGAATGTGTAAATTTATAAACTCTCCTCTTTTTTTATTTTTTGTAAGGAAAACATTTGCCTTGATGTTCTTTCATCCTTAGAACAAAATGTTTCATGGTTAACTTAATATACATTTTTGCTCTGCAGAAAATAAAAAGATTTTATTATCCCTTAAAAATCCCATGCATCTGAGGAGGTCCAAGATTTTCTAAGAACCCAACATTTTATAAAGATTTTTGAGCATGCAAAATTTTTTTGCCCATAAATGCCACCCACTCAGAAACAAAGGAACCAAAGTAGGCTGTAATTACTTCCCTACACAATGGATTCCAATTGCATCTATCAAGAAATATTACATAATTATTATAACTTAGAGCTGTGATTATATATTTGCTCAAAGAAGAATCACACATAATAGCAAGCAGTGGGACTTATGGCTCTTTGCCTATTGTGTCAACTCATACATTTAAATTATTTGATTAGAAAACTAAATAAAGACCTTGAGTCCTAAGCATTTTTGCATCAGTTGTCAAGATTGAAGGAAGTGATAAGTGATGGGACAGGCATATTTGTGTAGGAAAAGTGGAGAAGCAGGAGAGAAGCTGTGTTTCTCCTTGTGTCCTTACATCCATCCATGTCCATCCCTCCATCCATCAGAGTCTTGGGCAATCCTCTTTGTGTACATCTCACAAGGAATTTGCAAAGAGCTGATAAAAAAGATAATTTCTCCATAGAAGACAACGACAAAGGTCAGCCTGTGGAAGATGTCAAGAAAAATCAACTCCTCCTCCTCATTTTCTTCTCCATGTTCTTGCAGCCTCACCCTCTCCCCTCCCTCACACCAGCTGGATTCCTGGCTCTTTGTACATTCCCCAGTGGAAACAGGGTCTGCCCATGCTGGGATGTGGGAGGATGAGGAGGAGGCAAAGCTTCACAGGGGCTTGTCCCTCTTCTCAACGGTTCTGCACGTTGGATTGAGATGGTTCCTTTCTGATGCTCACAGCTCACACCTCAGATAGCCCCCACAGCTCTTCGGATGAGTCGTCCAGCTCTGTATCCTTGGATAACCTGCACAAAATAAGAGACAGATGGCCATCAAAACCAGGACAAACAATCAGCTAAAGAGGGCAGACTCTGAGGATAAGATGCTGCTGTAGAAGGTGAATTTGATGCTGCATGAAGGTGAATTCTCCTCACAGACAATGTCCCTGGGTGCTGAAGTGCAGATCTCTGTGATGGTGCTCACAGGGGTCTCAGGTTGAGGGAAGAGACGAGGATCTGAATCCATGTTTCAGAAAGCTTGATTTATTATTTTATGATATATATTATAGTAAAACTATACTAAAAGAATAGAGGAAAGGATTTCATCAGAGGGTTAGCTAAGAATAGAAAAAGAAAGAATGAAAACAAAGGTTTGTGGCTCGGGCTCTCTGTCTAAGCCAGCTGACTGTGATTGGCCATTAATTAGAAACAACCAACATGGGCCAATCCCAGATCCACCTGTTGCATCCCACAGCAGCAGATAACCATTGTTTACATTTTGTTCCTGAGGTCTCTCAGCTTCTCAGGAGAAAAATCCTAAGGAAAGGATTTTCCATGAAAGATGTCTGTGACAGATCTCTCCATGCGGTCACCTGTTGCACTTGAGACAGCAACAGTTTGCATCTTCTGAAAATCAAGAAACAAAATTTTAAAAAGAAATGAAAGGAGGATCCCTTTTGGGCCTGCAAAGCACTATGCTGGTCATATAGTCTGAGAGAAAGGAGGGCACAGATTCAAATTCTGGCAGCAACTCCAGTGTCTGTGTTAGCACAAAGGGTCCAGCAAGGCAGCTGCAGATGAGTCTGTGACTTCTCACTGGCACTGAGCCACAGCAACTTCAAAGAGAAATGCCATAAGAAGCTGATTTTTCATGTGTGAGTGTGTGTGTTCTTTTATTAGGAATTTTTGTATTTCTGCCTCGTAATAGCAGAAGGAATATCACGATTTCCCAAGTGTAACAAATTCAATGTGTCATACATGCTGGATGGAAGTAATTTAACACGAGTGCTCTTTAATTTCATCGATCTCTGGCAAATAGGTCCTGCTTAATGATTGGGGGGTTGCTGTTTTTCCTTTTTAAAGTCAAATCTTTTAAAGTCCAGATGGAGAGGGTTTGCTACAGCTGTGCAAGAACAGTGACACTGATACATGCTGAACTCTGCGGGTGGTATTAAAAATCTGTCATCTACTTTAAAGGGATTTTTTGAAAGTTGCTTTAAAGGGACATCATCAATTTGAAGATCACTCTGGATCTCATAATGTTGCAAGTCATATTTCAGACTATCACATGAAGCCAGCTGTGGGGACAGAAATCCATGCTATGTGCCAAGCAAGCCTCTTTGTATTTTCATTATATTTACACTGGATTTTTAAAATCTTCCAGAGAGAAGTTGCAACCCTGTGAACTGCTACTGAATGGACAGGTAAGCCCCAGCACTGGTCACAGGCTGTTACACCAAGCCCAGCACTTCCAGCAGCAAAAAGGGGCTGGGACTGGATCATCCTGTGCTGAGGGTGACATTCTTGGCAGCAGCCAGAAGCAGAGAAATGCTGGTGTTGATTTCCAGAAAAGAACATTTGTTTTTTGCAACACTCCTCAGCTTTAGGACAACATTTAGAGATGCAAGGAAGCCTCCTGGTCCCAGCTGCTTTGGCTCCCACTGTGACCTCCTTTGGTTTTTATTAAATTGTGGTTGGGACTGTTCGTGTTCAAGGTGAGAGCTCTGATTTACAAGGGACTGCCTTTATCCACAGAGAGCAAAAATGCTTCAGAGAGGGAAAGCTCTCCCCATCTGAGAAGCTTCTGGAGTGGAAACAATGACCAAATCACTTGGAAAGGTAAATCCCAGCACAGGGAAACACTAACCAGGCTGTGGTCTAGAAGGGGATCAAGGAAACTAAACACTTTACAGCTGAAAGTGTATTTTAGATCTGGGGCAGGCAGCACCTTTTTGTGCCTTTTTACAACCACCTCTGTTGGCTCCCCACATTACCTGCTGGGCTGCATTTCAAAGCTCAGGGGTTTCATGAGATGGATCCATCTCATGTCAGCTTGCAGAAGGAATGAGGGACATCTGGGCCTGATGGTCTGCAGTGGGGCTGAGATGGTTGGGACAGGGCTGGATCCATCCCCTCTTGGCACCCTCACTTCCAACCCAAACCATTCTGTGATTCCATGACCCAAGCCAAGAGCTGAGGTCTAGAACTGAAGTTGTGTGTTGATCTGGGCTTATTTTCCCCTTCAGAGCACTCCAGAGGTCATGAGGATACATTAATTAGGGGACTGGGAAGCCATCAGGTACTACAGGAATTAATATGATGATGGAAATCTCTATTCATCATTTTCTGCTGTCCTCTGGATTGATACATATTGATCAGCTGGATCCCAGCAGCTGATAACCACTCCTCAGTATCTCCATTTTCTGTAGAATCGTTGTGTGACATGCATTTAAAAAAAAACACTCTTCCATTTATTGCAGCCTTTCTGCATAAATTTAAATAACTGGGATTCATTTATGTAGCTGAGAGCATTCTGCACGACACATCTTGCTTGGTGTTACAGCTGCAAGTGTTAAAATCCCCCAAGAAGAACCTCTGCTTATGGAAAGCTTCCCCAGAACCCCATAAACACGGAGGGAACCATGGGGATGATGTTCTGTGCTGTGGCAGGGAAAGGAGCCCCTGCCAGGCACCAAACCCAGCCTCCAGCTGTCTCCTGGGGACACCAAAAGTGCCCTGGGGAGGATCCCATTTTCCTGGCTGGAACACAGAGCACAGGGAGCGCAGAGCTGAAGGTGTGGGCAGAAATCTGGGAGCCAGCAGAGAGGGCTCTGAGCTGGGTGGTGTGCTCAGAGTTCCCTCTCCTGACAGGCCACCACTGTCCCTTCAGGATGTCACCTTGGATTTTACCCTCAGCTCTCTGGGAAGCACCTGGCTTTACATCCCAACTCCTCTCTGGTCAAACAGCAAGTGAGAATATAAAGCAAATACATGTATCTTTAATTAAATTCCATCTTCAGAAAAGAGCCAACACTGCTATTTCCCCCATAATCTGGAGTTTCCTCCCAGCCTGACAAGGTGATACACTGCAGCCCTTTATTTGAGGAATGGCACATTTTATTTTCCTTTTCCTTTGCCCTGGTGATCCATGTGTAATTTCATTTAGCAGCACCAGTGTGCTGGGCTGCCTGGAAGGGAAAATCCTCACACTTAAAGAGCTGATCCAGAGAACCAGTTCCTGAGGAGCAGCCAAACATCTTTTGCAGCATCTTGGCATATTGAGACTTTTCTAATTTGGCTTTACATTTCCTAGAAATTGTTGAAGAAATGTGTGTGTCAGTGAGGTTGCAGACCCAGAGGGAGCACCAAGCTTGTCACCATTTATTTTAGCCTCTGATTTCTTTTGGGCTTCAATAAAACTCTCATGTGGGTAGAGAAACAAACAAAAAACCCCTTGCTAAATAACAAAAGCCATAGATACATTATGCAGCCATTGCATTTTGCAATCTAATTACTTTAACATGTAGGGATGGAGGAGGGGGTTATTGCTCATAATACCGGAAAGCTTTCATGGAATAACACAGAATTATTAAACTTTTCAGAAAGAATCCAGTTTGCAGTTCCCACTGCACGTTTACCTGGGCGATTTTCCCTTTTCCTGTGGCCGAGAATCACTTTGTATTACACTTCCCTGCCTATAAAAGAAGCCCTTGTTCATTGCTGCCCTGAGGTGCTCATAATGTTATTGGTTCTGTGCTGAGAAGTTGGGGTTGCTGTGAATTCCTGCCTTGTGGCTCTCCAGCTCACAAAAGTAAACACATTTGCTGAGTTAGCTCGGCTCCATGGTGCCCCAAATCCCACAGGGAGTGAAAGCTCCTATCGAAGGAAGCTTTGAAACCCTAGTTTGCTCTACACCACTTTTCTCAGGCAGGAGAGCACACAAAGCATGCTTCTGTGCTGTATTTACTGCTTTTTTTGTGTGTGTGTGGATCCAGTGCATAAGAGCTGCATTGAACCTTGACAGAGGGGAAAGGGCTCCCCTTGGAAACGTGCAGGATGCAATGGAAAAAAAAATTAAAAATCTCTGCTTTTCAGTACTTACTGAGTCCCTTGTGCTCAACACACAGGTGGCTGCCTGGAGATGAAAAAATCACTCACGGGTGAAGGGAGAAGCAGCCAAAACAGTAATTTTCCTGGCTCAGATGCACTTACTAAGAAATAAATAGGTAAAGCCAAGGCCAGTCAGGGCAGGGGATGCCTGGGGCACGTGTATGCCTGCTGCCACAGCAGCTGAGTGCTGTAGGAGCCCTCTCTGTGATGCTTAGAGAGGGGACACACTGGGCATCTGTCCCCTGACATGCAGCCTGCTCTCCTTGCATTGTGGCTGCCCTCAATGTACATCCATAGGCAAAAGAACCTCTGAAAAATGCCTGCTCCAGACACAGCTTCTCAAAATCTTCATTTTCTCCCAGCTCTAATTAGATCCAGGTGGATGCTAGTCTGGGATCTGGGTGGGGGAGTGTGCAGCAGGAAGAACCAGATGAGCACCAGTTAATTTAGCTGAGAGGGTGCTGCCCAATTAAAAATCACCAGCACAAGTATGAGATTTTGATTTGGAGGGAGGATGTCTTCTGTTGACCCAGATTTTCTCCAGCACAGCCCCTGCAAGAAATGAAAGCACCTGGGAGAAAGTCCCTCCTTAGAATGACATCCACCTACCCTGGAGCCCTCTCCCTCCATGGAAAACACATGGGACAACCTCCTGGGATGGGGACAGCCAGAGGGGATGCTGATTGCCAGGGACATGGCTGAAGGTGACAGCATCCTACAGTGCAAGCTGGCACCCCAAAGGACAGGCTGTCCCCTCCTTCCTTGCACGGCATCCCGTGAGGGGTGGTGTGGACAGCTGGCATGGGATTATCCTGGGAAGAAGGGCATTACCAATGATGTCTCCATGCCATCCCTGCTGTGGCAGAGCTGTAGCACGTGTGACAGCCCATCCTCACTCCAGGAATGGTGCCTGTGCTCAGGACACCTTCCAGCTGCTCATCCCTGGATTGCCGTGGATCACTTGTGCGTGCTCACACCCCCAAGCACACAGGCAGCATTAACTGGCACACTATTCCCTCTCTTCTCATGAAATGCCCTTTCTGCCCTAGGATCCTTAATCTGAAATGAAATTCTAGCTGGGCTGTGGGTCCTGGCTGAGCAGGACATGGGGAGGCTGAGGAGCAAATCCCAGCCCAGCGCTTCAGACGCTCGCTCCCGACGCCCATGTCGTGCTGCCATCAGACACATTCCAGAAGTCTTCATTTTCTAGGCATGAAAACATTTTAACAATAAACAGAAATTCTTCTGATTACATGGTTATATTGGGCTGCTGAAAGCAGACTCTTATTAAGTGAGGCAGAGAGCAATTAATGTCATGTAGAGAGCAGTCTTCCACATGGCAAAAAGCGGGACTAATATATCTTCCCCACATCCAGCAGCTGGGACCATGAGTTAAGGCTTCAAGTTTGCAAAAGCTTATTAAGATGCTTGTTGTAAGGATGTGAGCAGCTCCACTTAAATTGGAGCCTGGTGAAAATCTGTCTGTAATGAGATCCATGGAAGTTTTAGCATTGGCTTTAGTGGCAGCAATGTTTTGTATGCACTCTTCAAAGGGGTTTTTAACTCAGTTTCACTCTTTCCCTCCACCAGCAGCCAGGGTGCATCATTCTTCATTTACATGCTGGACACTGAAATGATGCAGAAAACATAATTGAGCTGGAAGGTCTTCACCAAAGGAGTCTTGAGGCCATTCCTATGTATCTGCAGCTCCTAAAGGAAAGGAAAAAACAACATAATGAAACTGAGCCGCAAATTGCTTCACAATTATTTTTACCACCTAATTTGGTGCACGAGGCTGGAGGCTTGCTCTTTGCATACCACACTCCTGCTGCAAACTCAGGAAGAGCCCGAAAGGCCACGGAACAGACGAGATATTCATTATCATCTCTTTCATGTTGCAGCTGCCACAGAGGCCCTGGAGAATTTGCCCAGCGTGATATTTGCAAATGCCTGCTTGCCTCTTTATTAGCTCAACTTGAGAATGGCTGCTGAGGATGATGTTCCTCCTCCTGCCCTACTCCCATCCAGTCAGCACAGCCTGCCACCTGGGAATGGCAATCTGGACCAACTTCCAGGTGAGTTTCCACCCAGCCTCTCTCCTGATGGCACGCTTGGGGATGTGGAGCAATGATCCCACCACAGCTCAGGCTGGAGTCACTCATGCTCAGCAAGCCAGAGGCTCTGGATGCTGCAGGAGTCACAGATTTTTGCAGTGAATTATGGTGCTCCTTGATGAGACAGGGAAGCTACAGTAAAACCACCAAGTGCACAATGAAAGGGCTTTTATACGCCCTGCTGCAGTGGTGCTTATGGCTGCCAGCTTCGCACAATTCACTTTCCAGCACAAGAGCAGCACAAACTGGTTTAAGATGATTTCTGAATGATGAATGCTGACTTGAAAGGTTTCCAGAAGGACATAATTACCCTGCATTAATGTGCAATACACAATGGTCTATATGTATCTCAATGGGAATCTCAGTGGGACTCGTGGGCTCTGTTCCAAGTAACCTCTGCTGGGAGTCACGCTCGGAGCTCGACAGGCTGACCTGCAAATAGATCCCATATTCATCCCTGAATTATTCCTGTGCAGAATCAGACTTGAGAGACATCCAGGGCCATATGCAGCACACAATTGTGCTCAGCTGTAGTGCTGAGCCTGGGTTATTTTGTCTCCTTGGCCTGATGTGTTTTCCTTGGGCTAATGTATGCGCACCTTAATCTTTAGTGGCTCTGAGACAGACAACTCTAATGAACTCCCCACAGCTTCAAAGATAAGTGAGATCAGGGAGAGGAGACTCAACCAATTGTCCTGAGCAAAGGCCAAATTGAATGAAAAATTCATTTACTCATTCCCAGTTTACCAGCAAAGGGCCAAATTGAATGAAAAAATCATTTACTCTTACCCAGTTAACCAGCACGCACTTTGAGATTTCACCTAACCCCCAAAATGCGTTGTAATCTTCTACAGTGATTGTTCTTCTACTGAAAGAGTAGATTTAGATTTGATATTAGGAAGAAATTCTGACTGTGAGGGTGGCAAGGTTGTCACAACCTGGCAGAGGTTGTCCAGAGAAGCTGTGAATGCCCCATCCCTGGAGGGGTTCAAGGGCAGGCTGGATGGAGCAAAAGCTGATCAGGATGGGAACCTGCTTAGCTTTTGAATATCTCAACATCTGGCTTGTTTTACCACTGCCAGAGGCCTGGGGATCCTGGCAATGAGCAGAGGATAAATACATTCATTAAAAAAATCCCCACTCACTAATCAGTTCTTGGTCCTGGGCTAAAACTTCCCTCCAAATCTCAGAGCTGTTTGAAGCAGGGATTTTCCCCTGGGCTCATTTCCAACCAGCATGATGGCTGTACTGGTTTAGTCCCACTGTGCTGCTCTCAGCCCTGGAGATGTGGCAGAATCCAGCAGTTCTCCTGGTGGGAAGGAGCCAGTGGGACACTGGGCACAGGAAAGCATCCCTGAGCTCCAGAGCCATGGGGTGGAGGGGGAATATTTAATTAACTCTAAGGGTGATTCCACTTCCCTGT
Organism: Spizella passerina; assembly: GCA_013401375.1. Lineage (NCBI taxonomy): Eukaryota > Metazoa > Chordata > Aves > Passeriformes > Passerellidae > Spizella > Spizella passerina. The sequence continues at coordinate 9,679 of WBNQ01068787.1, read as the reverse complement.
TTGGTTTTGCAGTGCCAAATGCTTGTGGTGGAGGCAGAGGCAGCTGTGAAGGGGCTGTTAAAAGGGCTTGGAGAAGTAAAAACAGCGGTGCAGGGAAGTGCACTGCAGATAGGCAGCTTCAAAGGCACGGGGATAACAATGGCTGGACACATCCCAGGTGCAGAGAGCTGCTCTTCACAGGGCTCAGCCTGGGATCAAAGCACATCTCAACCCTCCCAAGACCCTGGAAGGCAGAGCAGGTTTGGGTGGTGGGTGGTGGCAGAAAGAGTTGGAGAATGAAGGAGGATTCCCTTTGACTTAGTCAGGGCAAGCTGTGAACAGATGAGTTCTTTATTAACCATGAGCAATTAGCTGCCTGCTACACAGCCAAAGGAGGTGAGGTTTGTGCAGAAGGAGCAGGAGCCATTTTAACCTCAGGAAACAAGGTTTATATGAGGATACAGCCTGTTGGTTCCTCTCCACCCTCAAACTTTTGAACCAGCTCGCCAGTTTTAACCACATTCAAAAGCGGGGTAGATGCCTCCGAGATAACGCTCCCACTGATTTGTTTCTCAGTTAACAGACAAAGAGAAACTCATCACCTGCACAAAAAGGAGGGAAACCCAACCAAGCACCCCTCAAAGAGAAGGAATGTCTCCATCTGTTCCCATCAGCACCTGGATGGCTGGCAGATCACCTCACCCTAATCTCCCACCCAGCCAGGACACAGAGGTGAAAAGAATTATGACTTACGGTGGTTTCTGAGTCATTTTTTATCAGTTGATGCCCCAGGCTTTAATGCAAAATCTTTTCACAGGCTCAAAACATACTAAATTCACACCAGGGGTAAGGCAGGGGGGGTTAGTACCCATAGCTTGTTGCCAAGTTGAGTAGGTGAGGAATGGTGCCTGGGAGGGGAAAGTTCTGAACCAAGCACTTGGAGAGACTCTAGGATGATTCACTGTTCTGAAATAGCAAACCATGTGAAACAAATAAATGAAATGGGATAAGGAACAGATGAAGCTGAACTGTTTGGCTCCTGCAGCAGCCCTAGTACAGAAGGAACAGGGACTTGAGACCTCTTGTAGAGCAAAAGATGTTCTGGCAATTAGGATGTTCCCTTGGAGTTTAAGATATCCAAGAGCAGCTCTCTGACATAGGTTTCCCAAGTGGAAATGTGCATGTTGCCTAGCCTCTGCCAGTTTCCCACCTGTAGAACCTCCCCACCTCAAAATCATCAATAAATCACTGCAAGCCTTTCTGATCTCATCAGATTTGAGGTCTTTGGGTTTGTTTCTGTTGAGACACCGATACTGTAAGCGCAGGAAGGTGCATTGATACAGTTGTACTTTTATTGAAAACATGCTGCTGTAACCCCAAGACTGACCCAAAATCTCTTTGCCCAGAAATATTATCCTCTTCCAGACATCTCAAAACCCACAGGACTCTTCCCTGTTGTTTTTTTGGTTTTTTTTTCCAGAGCTGTGGGGCCAATGCACTTTCATCTGCATCCCTGGCTTCCTGATGGGTCTCTATATCTGCTTTCAGGGGTTTGTTTTAATTGCTCCTTCCTTATCAGCCTAGTCCCTAAAGGTCATGTGTAGCCATACCATCACCAGAAATCTGTTTAAACAAACAACACCTGGTGAAAGCCCTTCTGACAACGCACATTACACATGGAGAGAGGTCAGGACCATCTCAAATACTCTGCTCTCTTGGGGAACACTTAATCTTTCCAGGCCAGGTTTATGGGAAACAAATGATATAATTTGAAAAAGCTTATTATTTCTAAAGTTCATTCTTGAAAATGTTGGAGTTTTTTTTTCAGGAACAAGCATTTCCTCAGGCTTGAAATATTATCCTTACAAACCACAACAGCTAAGCACTTCTTGATTTTTATACTGGCAGGGTGATGAGCCAGGAAGAAGAGAGTTCTTCTGTGGCTCAGAGCTTGTCTTCATTTTGTCAGAGACAGATATCTTGGGGTTCAGCCCAGTTTCCAGTTGCTGGGTGTGGTGCAGAGAGCTGCAGCCCCACTGAGGATATGTGAAAATGCAGCTGGGGCTTGTTTAACCCCATTTGCAGAGGACAGGTCTCCTTTCTGAACCCCACCTGTCCCCAGATGCCTGAGGACCCCATGAATGCAGTGGGGTTGTTTGCACAGACCAGCAGGAACCCCTCTTTGGCCAGTGAGAGGAAATATTTCCAGCCTCTAAGGTCCTTTGCAGGGTGGTTTCTGGGCTGTCTCTGCNTTTTTTTTATGATACATATTATATTAAAACTATACTAAAAGAATAGAAGAAAGGATTTCATCAGAAGTCTCGTTAAGAATAGCAAAAGAAAGAATGATAACAAAGGCGTGTGGCTTGGACTCTCTGTCCAAGCCAGCTGACTGTGATTGGCCATTAATTAGAAACAACCAACATGGGCCAATCACAGATGCCCCTGTTGCATTCCACAGCAGCAGATAACCATTGTTTACATTTTGTTCCTGAGGCCTCTCAGCTGCTCAGGAGGAAAAATCCTAAGGAAAGGATTTTTCATAAAAGATGTCTGTGACAGATTCGGAGCACAGTGATGGAACACCATGCACATGTGATTTAAATTGTCACCTCTTAGAATAAAGCAAACCATTGGCAGTGCCACTTTTACCAACTCCAAGGCCAGGAAAAGGAATGGATGTGTCTGTTCTCCCCTTTGGTTGTGGAGGAGGCTGTGTAAGTTTGACTCAGGGGAAGCCTGGCCAAGCCTTGCAGCTCTTTCCCAAAGCCCAAAGAACCTTCAGCTTTGGGTCTCCAAATGTCAGATTCCAGCTCCTTTATAACCTTCATCCTTCTACTAAGACAGCACCTCCAGACTGAGCTATTTTGGAAGGATTAGCCCTGGAAGGGCTCCAGGCCAGGCTGGATGTGACAAGCTGGTCTAATGGAAGGTGTTCCTGCCTGTGTTTGGGGACTGGGACTGGGTGGGTTTCAAGGCACCTTCAACCTCAACCATCCTGTGATGCTGTGATTGTCAGATGTGTGTTTCTGGATGCAGGAAAATTCAAAAGTGGGTCAGTGGACCTAAAGCCCTCAAGCTTTACTGGTCACATCCTCCACCCTGCCTGAGTTCAAGAATTTGGATAGCACTCTCAGGCACATGGAGAGATTCTTGCTGCTGTAAGGTGCAATGACCTTTGTGGGTCCTTTCCAACTCAATATGTTCTGTGATTCTGTGAGATTCAGGCCCAGCTCCACCTGAGAATTTGCCCAAGGCAGTGTGATGAAGGTGAGCAAGGAAACAGCAAATCTGGCCAGGGAGGGCTTGCTCTGGTTGTCCCAAGTGCCTTCCTGCTGGAGCTGCTCTCAGGGGTTAAAGGCAACAGGATCTGCACTTTATTTTAAACTCTGACAATACAACCAAACTTTCTGTCAGCTCTCCAAAGACTTGTCTTCACTAGTGAAAAACATTTCTATTTTCACTGGAAGGTAACTAATAGCCAGCAGCTCTCTTCAGGTAAACAACCCAGCCAAGACAGAGGACTTGGGTTTTACTGTGGATAAACTCACCAAGGTCAATGCTGTGATCTCACTTAAAGTTGACCTCTGCAAATTTATCTCACAGGGTGCTCCAGTTTTACTGCCTTGTTTGTGTTTTTACCTCAGGATATTGGATGAGCACTTGTTCCCCTGGGGTTGAGGAGAAAAAAAAAGATTTAAAAAATTTAGCAGTAAAGACAAGACCAAACAATCCTCTTGGAGGGGAAAATATCTCTACAGGGGCTAAAACAGCTGTTCTTTGTATAAGTTGAGTGACACAGATGTATATGCCTTCCCCACTGGCAGAAAACCGTGTAAACCAAAGAGACAAGCCTGCACCCTCTAGGAAACTTGATCACCAGAAAAAAAAAAAAAAGAGAAAAAAAAAGTGTCACTAGGAAAGTGTTTTCAGCTTATATAAATCTACCAGCAAAACTATGGAGGAGGAAACTCTTACAGTGCCAGGGAGTTCACAGCACTTTTACAGGAAATATTCCACTCCTGGTTAAAGCCCAAACGCAAAAACACAGCCCTGGATTTAAGGGGCAATAAAATTAATGTGAAATTGGAAAAAAACAAAGCTCTTGCTGTTTGCAAAATTGCATTATGCTTTGTTATGAGTAATTACACAATGAGAGGGTTTTTTTTAATATAAGAAACCTGTCTCCAACACAAGACCCCTTAAAATCATTTAAGCATTGTGTCTTAAAAGCATATACAAGGCTGAAACGTGAATTAAATCACATTTTGCCCTCTGCCATGTACATGGAAATACTAAATGATACAGCTGAAACCAGGAAGCTGTTGGTGCTTTCCAAAGCAGCTGTGGAGACTTTGGCCCACCAATATTTTAAGACTGATTCAGAAAGGGAGTGTGGATGTCTGGTCTGTGCCCTGAGGTTTTGAGACACTGGTGGACAGTTCTGGAAGAAGTTGTAGGGATTGTCTCTACCATCATCAATTATACGGCTCCTTCCAAAAAAAGATCAAACAAACAAAAAGTTTAGATAATAGTGTCTTCAACCTAATGACTCTTGAATTTTCATCAAGACATTTCCAAGTTTAAATAATATATTCATTTGACCCAAGCACAAGAAGTAAAAGTTAAGGAGAGTGCAGAACTCCCAGCATAGTTTTCCCTTTCTTTGCCCTTTCTTGTATAATAAAGCTACTCTTAATCACAGATATTTTCAAGTTACAGAGCAGTACAAACACAGCCTGTATCTCTGATGTAGGTGGGGCAGGAAATTATCTTCAGCTCATATAAATGAGCATAAAATATAAATGAGAATAAAATAACAGCAATCCTTGTGTATTTACATAGCTGCATATCTGCCCTCTGACCATCCATGCTCTCCTCTCCTCTGGAAAATCCCCTTGGGCTCAGAATGTACATCATCCAGACACAGGGACAGCACAAGCCCATTATTTAGGTTGTGTGTCATGTGAGGAATGAGGATACTTTCTCTAAGAGGGAGTTTGCTGGCTGTTTGCTGAAGAAATTTTCTCTTGCTTGAGGTCATTTTCAAGTGCTGTGAGAACAGCTTTAAGGAGACTCTTTAGTGCAACCAGAGCAACGCCAGGAAGGTCTGAAAAAACAGTTTTCCAAAGATTTTTTATTTCTTTTTTTTTAACAGAGGAAGTTGCTTTAACCTACATATCTACTCAGAAACTATATTTTCTGTTCGTAGGTTATTTGACTTTAGTAGAACAATAAATTCACAAGGGTTCTTAAAAAGATCAGTCATGCCTCTTTGTTTTAATGGCATATTTTAAAGCTTTGCCTCCAGAATATTGATAAGAATCAAAGTAACTTTTGATATATGGCGTTAGATATGCTCCAGGAATAAGATCCCTCTCAAGTTAGGCTGTCTGCAGACAACCCAGACCACCCACTTTCAGCTTAAACACAGCCTGTTCAAAGTCTGCAGCGACTCAGATCAGAGCAGGAGCTGTCTGCTCAAACTGTGAGATCTTGGCATTCATCAGGCATGTCCAGCACACATCTGATAACACAGCTCAAACTGCCCAGGGCCATTGCAAGGCAGGTGAGGGAGAGTTAGGAAATATCAAAGTTGGAAACAGCCTAATCTTCAACTCAGCACAGTACACATTTTGAATTTCACACGCATTCCACAAAATTCCCCAAGTCCCAGAAGCTTTAATCCAGTCACTTTGCAACATATGTGTGTTTTATTTAAAAATAAATTATTCAGTATTACTTTTCCTTTCTTGTATCCAGCTGGCAACATTTTCAGTTAGTTCTACAGGAGCCAACATAACCTCCCATTAGCTACAGTACTGTCCATTTGTCTACATCTTCAACCAATTTTCTGCAAAGCCATTGGACAATGCACTCAGCTGAGTTTTCAGGCAGCTAACCCAGTGCTCCAGGGAATTCACAGTGACACTTTTCCCACAGAAACTGTGGCTGCTCCATGCCTGGAAGTGTCCAAGGCCAGGTTGGATGGGGCTTGGAGCAACCTGGGATAGTGGAAGGTGTCCCTGCCCATGGCAGAGGGTGGAATGAGATGGTCTTAAAGGTCCCTTCCAACCCAAATCTTTCTCTGATTTTATGGTTCTGTGAAACTGCAGCATGGAGGTTGGTAAGCTTTGACAAGGGGACTGTGAAATGTTCCATCAGGAATGGAGAATTAGCCAGAAATCCATGCTGAATAGAGATATAAAGTTATGATTGGCCTCCACCTTGAATATTGTGTTTCTTTGCCTTTCACCATCTCAGCAAGATGAAGCAGATATGGCAAAGAACTGGGAACTGAACCCCAGTTCCAGGGGTACAGAGCTGCTCA
>WBNQ01068730.1:0-13640 GCA_013401375.1 Spizella passerina | reverse complement strand
ACGGTCTTTTGAGTTGTAGTTTCATTGGCTGTCCATGTTATAAATGTTGTACTAAGTGTTCTGGAAGAGTCTCAGCAGGAAGTATCTGTCTGCTTCTGTGGCCTTCCAGAGACAGGAGCAGTCAGATCATCTTATAATCAAAAAAAATTTTTAGCCTCCTGGTAGTCTAGTAAGTTACATGATTAAATCAGTATGAAAATTTCTTTTGATTAATTTTGATAATCAATTTTAAACAATCTCAACTTCTAGCATGCAAAATATTTTGTGGGAAAGAGCTAGAGAGCTCAACTAATAACTATGTTGAAAATTATCTCTATTTGTTTATTCTGACCCAATCATAAGTCCATTTCATGCTGCCTGAAAGAGGATAAATCATTTTTTGCTATTCACCTTTTTTCATGCCACTCAGAACTTTATAGGTTATTGATACATCCTCCCTCAGCCATTTCTCTTTCAGACTGAAAAGTCTTGCCCTGTCTGTCAAAAGGCTTCATAAAGACACATCCCATATTTTCTGTCATCTGTATCAACTTTCACTGAATCTTTTCTAGTTCTACTGTATCCCTTTTGAAGACAGGGAGTAGAATTACATGTAATTTTCAGTTGTGGATGCAGCGTGGATTATTACAATGTTCGGTTTTGTTTTCAGTTACATTTTTACATTTTCTTTTCTTAATCCAAGTTTGTTCTCAATTATTTCACAGGCTGTCCCAGATTAGAGTCAGTTGTAAATCTAATATGCATGCTTTCTGTCTGATCATCCACTCATAATCAAAACAGGTTCTGTCCAGGACACAATGGAAATATGTTAAATAGGAATTTAACAAGTTGCAAAATGCTCCTTGGTGCAGGCTTCCCTTTTAGCAGTAAACCTTTGATGATCACCTTCTCAGTATGGTTTTTCTGCTGTTCTCATTCTCCCTATATATAGCTATGTTTAGACTGTCTTTCCCTAGCTTGCTTATATTGTATGTAACAAATATTTTTTTCAAAATCAAGATACAGGACATTCTCTACTCCCCTTCTATCAATACAAACTCCTACTGTGTTCTTGAGTACACAGTATCTCTTCTTTTGTCCTGTTAGCTACAGTGAAGGGGAGGAAGATAAAGGTTTTCTTAGCACGTTGGGAAAGTGCATATATGTGCCAAAATAGTTTCCACTCTCTCTTTCCTTTTACCTCATCATTGCTGTAGAATCAGGAGATAAGAGCAACAGCTTAAGTTGAAACTCAAATTGCCACTATAAATATTGTGTAATGATTATGCAAGACTATCCAAAATTTGGAAAAGCATTAAAGAACTTTAGTGTTTGTACACAGATGTTTAATCCTTGGAAAAAATCAATTAGGAAAAAAAGTCATTGACCTGGAGTCTATTGCTGATCTGGGCACTGGATTGAGAATTGAATTGGGCATTGCATACACTTGTCATCACTATTCAACACTACCAGTTTGATCTAGTGTCTTGTGTACTGAGGGAAGCAGCTTGAAGATAAGACTTGTAGTCACATCAAGAGTCAGGGCTGGGCAGAGGCTCATCTGTGCAGATGGACACTCTTGTACCTCCAGACCTCTTAATACAAAATGTTACCCAGAGGTGTCATGTATCTAGGATCAGTGCCACAGAGAGGAAAGGAAGGAACAGAACTCCTGCTTTTGGACTGCACTAGCTGTTAGGTTAATTGGGTCATCTTAGGTACTCTTGAAAACCTTTTAGGAGTATGCCAGATACTCCTTGAGTGGCAGTAAATGCACCTCAGTAAATGCACATCATACATCAGATGGAACATCAACATGAAAAATGCGTCTAAATGTCAGAAATGCATTTTTACTTGCACTTTCTATAGCAAAAAAATGAGTACAGTTGCCTAAGCAGCCCCATGGTTTTCATTGACATAAGTGGTTTGGAGCTTGAGACTCCAAAATTGTGCAAAGGGAGAGATACTATTATGGCCATTTTGCTAATCAGAAAACTGAAATTAGGTGCCATGATGGTGGTTTGCTTCTTATTATGTTAGTATAAAGTCAGCAGAAGTGCTAGGAAAAGAGTATGAGTAAAGCTCACCAGTGCCCTAATTGTCCTGGTGTTTCTAAGCACAAGGTGTTTTCAAAGCTGTGCTTTGGTAATAATTACCTGGTGGTGGTCTCCTGTGAAAGGGCATCACTGCTTGGAGTGCCCTTCATTGCTCTTCACAATCAACAGTGGTGTTCTCTCAAGAACAGCAGCTGATGGAGGCTTTAGGGTAACAGAGGCCAGGGTCAGATTGAATATTAGGAAGAAATTCCTTACTGTGAGGGTGGTGAGGCATTGGAAAAGCTTGCCTGGAGAAGTTGAGGATGTCCCATCCCTGGAAGTGTTCAAGGCCAGGTTGGACGGGACCCTGAGCAACCTGGTCTAGTGTAAGGTTTCCCCTGTCCATGGCAGGAGATTTGGAATTAAATTATCTTTGAGCTACCTTCCAACCTAGGCCATTCCATTATTCTGTGCATAAGGGAGATGGAAGGGATTTTGTTTTACAAGAGGATAAGATTTTTATGGAAATGGTCACACCTAGGCAAAGTTTGAGAACCTCTGTGTTCTAGGAAATATATTTACTTGGAGTCTTGGTACATCAAAAAAACATTTTCTGTTGATTTTTGGTTAATGAGCAGTGAGAAGTAGGCAAAGATATCAGGCCCATGGAGGCATATTTTTCTAAAAAATGATATGGTTGATTAAGGTGAGGAGATTGAGGGTCAAAGAGATTATGCAAATCTCACTTAGGTAAATGTTTATGTTAGGGTGGGGATCACTGTCTTGTTTAGAAGGAAATTTAAGACCTTTAATCTTTGCATGCTGGATAAAGTAGAGACATTTTTCTTTGATTAAATTATATGCTTACTCCTTGCATGCTAGTGCATTGCAGCTGCACACTCATTATGCTTCTTTAAAGAATAGGAACTTAACTTCCTAGATCTTGAATTCTGCTGGACTGAGGCCTGTTCATGGTTTATGGTGCTGCTCTACCAAAGTACAGGATTGTACAAAATCCCTCAAACACCTTCTAGCTGCTGACCTGCACCCCTGGGAATCCCAAGATCCATCCTCCTTGAGTTGTCTCACTGGTAAACCGGTGTTCTGGAGCAGGGTTTATACCACACTTCTCCAATTTCAAATACAGCGGCAACTTTTTAAGCAGCTGTCATCATGAAACTCCATGTTTTGGCACTGAAATACAGCCTGTGATGTGTGTTCCCATTGAAAGCATCTCTGCTCATGGAGAGAGAGCCTGCTAAACTCAGCAGTGTGTTCAGTCTACCAAATATGGGCCAAGAAGTGCTGATCCAAAGTCCACGTTGCAGTGAGTTTCTCTTGTGACTGCATTGTCATCTTGCACAAGAGATGCAGGATTGCTGTGACCACAGATCCCACTGCACATCACCAGTGCTGCCTTGGTCAGGAGCAGCTGCCCACGTACTGACTTTGGTGGGAGAAGAAATGGAAAACTCTTCAGAACACCAATATTCTGTCAAGGTAAAGGGCTACAAAAGCAGCATTAAACCATTAACACCACCAGACAGAATCTCCTTTCTCCAGAAGGAGTCAACTTACATGGAACATCCTCTCAATACACCCCTGTGTACTATCAGCCATTAGCCCTCTAAGAGGCTTGCACCAAGTGGTGAACTGCCAAGAGGCTCAGCTCAGTGACATTATCCTTTTTCTAATTTGCTTGTTCAGTGATAAAAGCAGCACACTGCAGGAGCATTTTGCACTGGGTAGTATTGCTGCCATTGTGTATTTGGTTGATACACTGAGAGATGATCTCCAGCTGCAAGACCTCAAATGTGAGAGCTTTACTGATGTTTTTGTTCTTGTTAATTTTCCTGCCTGTATTGGAAGAAGAGTCTGGGTGACGAAGAGGAGTGGAGAGTATTAATTTTCATTTACTAAGCTGTCTAGAAATAATTTGAACCACCCACACAGCTGAACGAGTAGATTTCAGAGCCAGGGAGGTTATCAACACCAATAAAAATGCAGTTGTCATGTAGTTTAGACACTATGCATGGGCAAAAACCTTCTGGTATATTACTCATGCAAACTGAAAGTATTTCTATAACCTCTGACCCTGCTTGTAAACAGCAGATTCCAGGAATTCTGCTGGAAACCATACATTACTAAGGCAAAATATTACTTAGCAATAAACATGCTTCCTTTGGTGAAAGAATCTGGAAGTGGAAGAATGCAAGACCTTGAGATGCACTGCTGATTGTGGGGAAACTGCCGAGGCCATCTCCTGCCTAGCAGCTGGGAAAACACCCATCCTTGCAGAGCTGCTGGTGGAAATCTGGAGAGCAGACATGGCTGTTGTGCATGAGCACCTCGTTAATGTGCTATCAGGCCAGCACAGGCGGCCCTGCAGGGACAGGGCTGAGCACACACACCATCACAGCTGCCTCTGGCACCAAATGGGAAGTCATCGGAGGAATTCAAAAAACTGAGTGGGACAACAGGATGGGTATGTTAATGGCAGCAGGAGGATGGAGAAGCAAGTAGGTGAGAATGGGAAAGACAGAAAACACAGTAGCCGTCCAAAATGAATAGTGGCCTTGGACCTGGAGAGGTTTCCAGTGATCAAAGAGAAGATTGCTGAAAGGTGATGGAGGAGGAAATGGGAATTTTGCATAGGAGCTAAACGTAGGAGGGAACAAGAGGAATTCAAAGTGGATGACTGTGCTTCAAGGATGCAAAGCACAAGCTACTTTTAGAAAACTAGCACAGTTCCTCTTACATCAGCAGTGCAGCTTCATGTTCAGGCATCACCTGGCAGCTGAGGGAAGGAGTTGGCAATCAGCTGAGAACTCAACGTGGTTTCTGATTATATTGCCAGGATGAAGAGTGATCTGTTTTAAAGCTCATCCAGGGTGTTCATACACAATTTGGCCTATACTGGAGCCACATCTAAAAAAAAACCCCAAAGGTTGTCATGTCCATGGAGAACAGAGCACATGGTCTGTTCCATGAAGATTACAGCTCTGCCACCATCTTCTTTCAAAAAGTACGTTCATGGGGCTCTTGCATTCAGCTTTTTCAAGAGGAGGACATCATTTTTTAATCCAGTACAATGTTTTTGAAACATTGCAGAAAACCCAAGTTTCATAGCCTGTGTGATCAAAATGTAGGGCAGACAAGAGAGTAGGGTTTTCTCCAAAAAAAAAAAAAAGTGGAGGTGGATTGTTCTAGCATAAAATAGAATTAATCTGTTGCTAGTGGTGTATATTGGTGTTGTGTATGTCAACAAAAGGTAGGGAGAATATCAGGTAAATACTTACTATGCCAGTTTATGGCTGTTAGCCCACTGCCATCGTGTTGCTGCCCCAAATGGACACTGTTAGTTTTCAAAGTGTTGTCCTTCATGTGCATTTAGCTATGCAAGAAAAATTTTCATCTCTTAAAGGCAATAAAGCAAAACGAGGCAAAAAAATTCAAGCCAAATGTGAGATCTATTTAATAGATTTAATAGATCTATTTAATTCATTTCTGTGTAGATGACAGAAATAAAGGCTAAAGCAAGTATTTTCTGTATTTAGAGTACATTTTAATTTATCAACATTCAGATTTGTCTCTGAGTGCTCAATTTTTCAGAATAGAAAATTTGCCTAATGTTACTGGTAGATCAAGCTGACAAAAGGGGTACTTGGCAAAATCTTGTTGTTTTTTAGTCCAGAAGGACTTGCAGTGTACTGTGATAGCTGAGCCAGCCTGCCAGCCCACGGTGGCTGACAGAGGTGAGGGTGTCCATCTCTCCCTGCTCTCAGCCATGTGATCCCAGCTTTGTGGGCACTGTGAGCTGGGATTCACGTCTGCTAGATGTGCAAGGTGCTGTACTCCATTCCTCATCTTTGCTTACCAGGTCCCTGAAGCTCCCTTGCAGGAAAGGGAGCAGATCTGCACCCACTCTCGTGTTTACAATGTGTGGAGCCCATCTAACACACCCCTGCACAAAGAGGGCACTCACCCTCCCTGCCTCTTGCAGCTTGCAGCTGGCTTTGTGCTGGCTCTGGCAATTCCCTGTCTCTCTTGAGGCAATCCAGCTTGCTAACCCGATAGGAAACAACTCACTTTTTTAATGAATCACCACTCTGACAATTTAGAAGGCTAAATTAGTTCATAAAAGGGTCAAGTGCATGCCAGACTACTGAAGGCAAGTGGTGTGGTTGTGGAACTGGTGCTAGAAGGAGGAAGGACCGTTCATTGGGGTGGTGGAAGTAAGCACTTTATCTCAAGTCACGTTACCATTTTTTAACTAAACAGACTCAAGGGATACCATTGCAAAGGTGAGAATTAGCTAAGGGACAATCCTGTGTTGCAGGAAACCATGCTGATGAATCAGTGGGGTGGTGTCCTTCCTTTGAATCAGTGCTGTCCTGATGAATTATAGGATGCAGTTGCTGAAAATGTAGTGGTTCAAATGTAGTAATTGAAATGAGATATAAAATCAAGTTCTTGAAAGGCAGGTTAAAAAAAAAGCACTAATAAGAAAGCCCGCAGGGGAAATTCAATAGTAAATTAGGTTAAAATAAAAAGTTAAAATTATTCACAACAAAAGTGAAGAAACAAAAGTGAAGAAAGAATTTCCAATGGTTGCAGAAAAGAGTGTCTTGTCCTCAGGCAAGCAGCCTTTGGTACCTCCAGGGCAGTAACCACTCTTTTCCCACTTGAACACGAGACCACCCACCTCAGTGTGACCTACCAGGGTAGCCCCTGTAGCCTCCACACTCAGACCAGAATCCAGAGATACTCTAGGGACTTTGTGACCACAGGCACACATCCCTGCTGCCCGTGCCAGTCTTCCAAAGGGATCTTATGGACTTGCAGAGGTGGCACAGATCAGGACCCGCTCTCCTACCTGTCGGCTGTGGAAATTATAAATTATGGGGACAACAAAACTATAGTGTTTTAGTAAATGAGGTTTGTGACTGTTTGGGTTTGTTTTTTTTTTTTCTTAACAAACAGACATTCTTTGATTAATTTTCAAAGATAGAGACTTCAGACAGATGACACAGATCAGTTTTCACCTCTGCAGCAATATTTAAAGCATGCTTAGTATTTGAGCATGCTTAATATTTCACCAAAAGAGACTAACAGTTACTGATAGTTCATTATCAAATGAACCATCAGTTACTTTGCTGAAACTTTGTTTTGATTCTGTAATATCCATGGGCTGGAATGGATATTTGCAAGCCATCAGCCCAAAGCTCAGCTACAGCCTTGGCTAGTATGGTAATGAAGGTTAGGTCCAATTGTTCCAAGCAAGAGAACTGAGAGCCTGGTCTGTGAGGTGCACAGCATCTTCAGGTCTCAGGAGAAAATTGAGTGCTCAAATTCACTAGAGTGGAGGCATACAAGATATGAAATTCAATGCTTCAACGAGCTCTGCAAAAGTACTAAGCTATTTGCAGCCCATTCTCCTCAATAACGTGTAAATTCAAAAGTTAGAAATACTCTGACGGTTCTATGTGTGCCTTGCTTTGGGTTTTGTCAATTTCTGGCTACTTTGCCACTGATATTATTAATTTCTTTTCCCTTCAACCTATTTTTTTCCTTCCCAGTCCTTCCTCCAGTTCACGTCAACATCTGGAGATTGAGCTGTTGGGTGAGATTTCATCCCATGCTGGACAGTTTTACCTGTTGATCCAGTGCCTGCTGTGACTTTGGCTAAGATAATACAATTCATTCAGGGTCTTTCGCAGCAGGAGCAGAGAAGAAATTGTTTCATTCCAGGAGCACAGAACAATGATGATACAACCAAAACCAAATAAATATAAACACAGAGCACTAGTTACCCACCAGCCAACATTTAATGCAGGTGAAAGGCAGGATGAATTTTCTTGGTTACCATCACCTGCCAAAACACACCCCTGTAAGAACAGACACCCAATGCTGTGCTTTGAAAGGTTCAACACTTGTGATCCAGCTGTTAATATCCCCCAAACTGTAAATCACAGCTCTTCTAGCCTGCAAAATGATACCAGCTGAGTGCAGGCTCAGAATGAGCAAAAATAGTTGCATCAGCCTTCAAAAACAGTACAGTAATTCATCTCTTTGATTTGGCAAAATATTTTATAGGTACAAACATGGACTGAAAGCAAATGTTGGCATTCTGCCTTGTTTTGCCACCTCACACCCCTTTTCTTCCCCACAACCCCCTTTCCTCCTCACAGCAAAAAGTAAACACATTAAAGGAAAACAGATTTACCCAAATTACCATCCTGCATGTGAGCCTGCCAGTTTTCATGGTATTGCAGTTAATAGCATGTGCTCTTGGAACACAGCACTTTGGATATCAAAGAGGGATTTGATCAGAAGGCTATGGGGTGTTCTGAGCAGCCACATTTGTCCCTCAATTTACTTTGAAAGCTCGTTTCCATGTACAACAAAAGGAGCAATACACTTTTGTGCAACTGCTACCCAACACCCACAATGAGTGATTATAAGTGAAAGGAACTACTGATTCTCTTAGTCATCTTCTGTCACAGATGCCCAATGACCAAACACTAACTGAGTCTTTGAAATCTTTTTCAAAGTAGATCTATGCAAACAGGAGGGGAAAAAATTACTCCAAATACTTGTGGTTTTGTCGGTAGCTGCTGTGACTACTGATCAGTCCTCCGCTGCTCTTGGGAGACGAGAGATGTGTCTTGTGATTCACAGTGGAAAGAGATGAACTGGCCTTGCAAACCTCCCCCTAAATTAAGAGATCTTTATTGATACTGCAACTACTAATGAAAAAACACATTCTGAGGATTTTGTTCTCTTGATGGTACTGTATATCATGGAAATAAAGAACAGGCCAGATTAAGTCTCCTCAAACTTATGACTTTGGGACCAGAAAGTCTCAAATACACTTGCCCCAAGTCCTCATGTACTCATGCTGTAAATGCTCCAGAACCCTCAGAGAAGCAGCTGAGCTTGATAGAGGAGATACTGCTTCAACCCCTTCTCCCCACAACACCTGGAGTAAGGTCAGCACTCCACAACAGCTCTCCTTTTTTCTTGGGACCATAAGAGGAGGAAAATACTAATTTCTTATCCCAGCTCAGGGGAGGATGAGGAGCATCCTGGCATTTGTTCTGCTGTTTTTAGATGACTGGATGGCTGTTTTCCTGATGAGTCATTCATGCTAATCCTTTTGCCAGTTTGTGCTGATGGTGGAAGCCCAGCAGCTGCTTTCTTTGCAGGGTTTGAGGGCTTAGGTCTGCCTTCCTTGAGTAGGAACCTTTGTCTTGTACCCTGAGCAGAAGGAGCCTGGAACAGTGTGAGGTCAAGAACATGCCTATTTCACAGGGTCAGGTCCCCAGCAGAGGTGGGCAGCAGGGCCAGTATTCACAGTACTGGTGACATTCCTGCACTGGGAAGAGTAAAGGAGAGATGTGTTTGCTAGAGACCTCCTGAGCCCCTAACAATGTCATTGGACTGCAGTACTTAGGGACATCTAGCCAAGATTAATTGTGTCATATCCAGTGAGTTCTTGATCATGTCCCCCTTTATTTTTCTCACCTTCCTGTGCTTTTCTCTGGCCAATTGAAATTTGAAAGCTATAAAAAGAAGGAATTTTTTATTAGGATCTAGAAGTGCATCATTTTTCCTCTCATTGTGAGTATTAACATCGCTGATATCCATCAAATTTACTTGCTGCTTGACATGTTGGTGTGAGTATATACAACTCTCTTTCCTGAGGATAGCTGAAGTGACAGATGATTTCATTGTTGGGTGTACAATAGGCACAAGTACAATGGAAAAGAAGGACTGGCAGCTGTTATGGTGATATGTTTTCAAAAACATGTATTGTCATCTTTTTCTTTTGTGTGGTATGCAATGATAATTAGGAGAGGCAAAGTGAGCGTCCATTTGGCTGCTTCGCAGTGATTCAGAGTTGCTGTTCCACAGCCTGTATCATCAGCTTCCAGTGTCTGACACTGCAGTGAGTGCCTTCAGAAACCACATCTTTCTATTTCTCAAGTAGTGTGCAGTCACCACCATATTTTCTGAAAAAAATCCTCTTTGCCTAGGATTTCTCTCCTGGGAAGCTGGAAGCCTCAGAGAAAAAGGAAAACAATATTATCTCATTTGGTTCTCCTGTGTTTTGCTGCTTTGGAATGTGGGTGGAGATTGTTTATCCAACATTTGAATTGGTTTTACTTAATGACCAATCACAGTCCAGCTGTGTCAGGACTCTGAAGAGTCATGGGTTTTTCATTTGTATCTTGTTAAACATTCTGTAAGTATCTTTCCTCTATTCTTTAGTATAGTTTTAGTATAGGATTCTTTATATAATATAATATCATGAAATAATCAATTAGCCTTCTAAGAACATGGAGTCAGATTCATCTTTCCTCCTCATGATAGGGAACCCTGAAAATACCACAGTGTGCAAAGACAGCAAAGGAACTGCCAATTCTATGAACCAAAATCTAGCAATCCTTACCTAGGTCAGCTGCAGATGCTACAATTCTGTCCATGATATGCCCACAGCATCATCAACCCTGGAAATGACCTCAGGTTAATTTTCTCTGCCCTCAGTTTTCTCTCTCCAAGTTTTTTTCTCTACTCTGACATGAACTTTCTGTGATGTTTCATGCCCACACCATACTGTGGTGGTAAAACTATAGTACTGTACTGACCATTCAGTGACTAACCTGGAACTGAAAAATAGTCTTTACATCTCTGCTGAATTTGACTCGTATTCCCAATACAAGTCAAAATACAAAAAACTGCTGCAAGTCCAGATATGATTATGGGTAATAAAGTACCACAGCCCCCTTGAAATAATAATCTGTATTCTCTGCTGATAGCCATATTTCCCAGAAGCTCAGGATCCCACCATGGGGGGAGGAATCTACATTTTTGGGTAACATGGTAGTTGTCCAAAAGTCTATTTCTAATCTCAGAAAAGAGCAAGGAGGTTGAAGAGAAAAAGCAGATGAAGGCATAGAGGTGCTGTAATTGTAAACGTGGATTCAAAGCCTGCAGCTGTCAGTACACTGCAGTGCTCAATGTGCATTACACAGAGCTGAGAGGGATGTTGAAGGTGGTGTTTATGAAACAAGAGTTGATTCCTCCTGTAAAAGGTAGTCTGGGAAGATAATGCATCAGCACAGGAATCAGATCTTGGTAGGCTGGTCTTTTGATAGGAGAAAGATCACAACAGGAGAGGGGACCTGAGGCATGAAGAGCTTTCAGAGAAAAAAACAGAAATGAGGCTGCATTTCCCTCATTGTTTAATTTTCCCCCAAAATGCCCAGCATGCCACATCACCTGAGCATATTTTGCTCTCCAGCCTATCTCACCACCACTGTCCCATATGCTAAGGAAAAGGTGTGCTCCTGGTTTTACATTCAACTCCTTAATTATTTTCTCATTCAACCTCCACAAATTGAAGCTGTTTCCCTCCTTATGCATCACTGTCATTCTCTTCCTATACTTGTGCTTGGGAGGTTTTTTCTTCCAGGCCTGAAGAGGCAGGCTGGGAGGGCTGGAACCTTGCTCTTGTCTCAGAAGCAGGTTGTTAAGCAGCAGTGTGGAGATTGCAGGGCTGCAAGGAGCTGTGCCAGAGCCACCAGCAGCTGTGGCTAATGAGGGATGTGGTGTCCATGGGCAAGTGCTGTGGTCAGGTGCTCAGAGCAGGAGGAGGTTTGCTGTGATCTCATCCCTGTCCTGGGACTGTCTGCTTCATGAATGCAGGTAAGGCTGCAAGAATTGCAGTTGGTCTTGGTGGTGGTGTCAGGGATGGTGACATGAATACTTCATGCAGGATCTGGCAAAATCCATCCTTTTTGGGAAAAGATGACTTAACTTTGGAATTTGTCAGGAGAATTCAGTGTTCCCTTGTAAAAATCCTCATGTGTGAGGTATTTCCTTGCTACTGCATATAGTTAGTCTACATGAGCATTCAGGATTTCCAATGCTTTTCTAATATAATGAGTGTAAGGCTGTCTGTAAGACAACTGTTTCTTGTAGAAATCTTAGGCTTCTGTTGAGCTGGATCTTTTGCAAGCACCAAATGTGTGCAGGTTTAAAAAAAAAATCTAGCTACAAGCCTTTGAGAGCTCTGTGGTAGGTTAAAATATGGCAAAAATAAGGCAAGTTACTAAATTGTTACATCATTAAATTAATTTACTGATATGTAATAAAGAAATCTGACATGGTACTAAAAAACTGTGTGAAGGCTTTACTACACATACAGCCTTCAGTCTCTCACCTTAGTTATAGACAGCTGGCTTCTCATTTCACCTCACTATATGTTGGCACATAGGGTTATTTTTAACTATTCTTTTTATCCAAAAAATGAAATTAGGAGAAGCTGATGAAGACTGAATTGCATTTCAAGAAATAGACCTTGTAGTAAAGTATGAAGGTCCTTGATCTTGGCTTCTGGTTTGCTGTATAACTTGGGTTAATTCCTATGTGTGTTTTGGATCAGACTGAGCCCTGTAAGTCAGTCTGTTTTGCATTATTTCAGTTATAAGGGGACAAAAACTATGAGATGGGATCTTGTGGTACTTAAATCATCCTATTCTTGCCCCTTTCTCATGGAGTTGATGAGAAAGAGTGAGAAAGAGCAGAGGAAGGAGGGGTAGGTGAGGATTTTGTGGATTTTAGCAGTTCCACAGAGGCAGAGGGAGAAGCAGAAAAGTGGGATGGGCAGGGCTGTGTTTCATCATAACTGTGTGAAAAAAAACATTTATTACCAATAGTTCTCTGTCTCTTTGAAGGATTGAAAAATAATTAATGAGCAAAGGTTCATTTCTGTTTGGTTTATCCTTAGTTTAACAGCAAAGTTTTCGCTTTTGTAAGAGGAGGTGAAATGTTTGCTTGTGCCTCTGTGGTTACCCTCATGGCAGGTGTAGTACCTGTGGTAGATTGCCCTGAAGCACTTGCAGTGAGAAAATACTAAATTACTAAAACTTGGGCTTGCTCTTGATATAGGAGGGCACTTGTGTAGGAATCCACGGGTCACAGTAACCCAGGGAATTTGTGCTGGACTGTCACCAGGCAGCGACACACAGGCCATCTGAACTCCTTCCAAACCTGGCCAAGGCCAGCACTTCTGTTACACTGGGAAGCTGTGCAGGACGCTGGTGGGAGGGCTTCCATAACTGGGTGATGCTGGCTTGTTCCAGCTGCAAAAGTGCCTGTGAAACTGGAGAAAGTGAGAGAGGTTTTGCACTTGTGTGTCCTGAGTGGTGGAGAGGTTACAGATGCAGACTCTCTCACAGTTGCACCACCTCCTCCAAGTTTAACTTCCTAGCCAAATACAGCAAGAAAGTGAGAGTTTAAAAGGCAAAAGAACTTAGATTTCTCTACCTTGGTCTATGCCTATGTAAATGTTCAGCTTCTTACCATTCTTTATAAATAAATTCTATGTATTCTCAAGCTCATGAAACAGAATTAACTCAAAGAAAGGAAGGTATAGCTGTGCAGTAACATTTACTAAATGTCAGTAAACAGCTGTGTGTCTTTGTCGTTGTGACAGCCTTTGAGATTATCTTTTGGAAGAACGATATAACAACTTCTTACTCCTTGAAGGACACATTTTGTTCTTTAGTTAAGGTTTTTTAGTTTTTTTCTTTAGTTATTTGGTGGTTTGGGTTTTTT
>WBNQ01068705.1:0-14554 GCA_013401375.1 Spizella passerina | reverse complement strand
CCCCACATGCATTCTGGCCTGATCTCACTGTAAATTCAGGGCTCTAATAATTTTCTTTATTACATTCAAATACTGCCAAATATCTGCATATGTCATAAATCATATTTGCAATATGAGTTTCCTGTAACCTCCAGAAAATGCTGTGAGAAGAAAAAGGATTCAGCAGACATGGCCTGTATGCCCTTGTTACTGCACCTGCAGACATACTTTAATTTTCAGTGAACTTTCAAGTTCCCTGTGAGTATGGATTTGACCACTGAAAGGGAATTTTTGAGATACCCAAGGGTTCAGCTGTACTCTGATTCCACCAGTACTGTCAGAGGCATGAGAAAATAGTTAATTTTAAAAATTCATCTTCAGGTAGCATTCAGAATTGGTAGCAAAGCAAGAGAGAAGTGAAACAAGGCAACATACTTGGCTACTTTGGGTTTTCAAAGCTCAGGAGCATTTTTTAATTCCCCTATTAGGGTATTCATAGGGGAACAGAGGAAGAAAGGACATATCTTTCTGAAGTGATTTCTCTTAATAGAATAAAAATTCCTAGACTAGAACAAAGTACTTGATTTCGGTCATGTTTGGAGGAAATGACAGTAATTTTTAGTTCTTCTTTCTCTCCATTGCTGACAGTGTAAGAGCTGGAGGTATTGAAATGGTTTTTATCTATCTGCTATAAGAATGATGGTGACTGCTTCAGCAATATGTTAAAGAACATATCCTGTACATGAATAATTTTAGGCATGTTCTGGTTTATCATGTGGAAATGATTCCATACTTTATGAAGCGCTTTTTTGCGCTGAAGAAATAAATCCACCATACACTAGTAGACAAGCAGAAATTTTCAAGAATGGAAATCTATCACAGTATTAAACATCATTTCATAGAAGTTTCTATGTGAATTTCATGAGAGTTTCCAGAATGATTTTACTTTCAAAGTTATGTATGAAGAAAGCTCTTAGCTCCTTCAGAGGGACTAATCACAGACAAGTGCTCTTCTGAGAAGGCCAGCAAGCCACAAAGACTGACCCCAACTCCTGAGCGGCCAGCAGAGCCAGGAATCCAGCCAGAGATCAGCTGGAAGGCAAGCTGACACTGAGATGCCACTACTTCAAAAACTCATTCCCAAGCTGGGCATCTGTACCCTGCTGCTGCCAAAACTGCTCTGTGAGTGGCCACAGCAGTCAGCTCCAAGGATGAAGCAGATGGAAGAGAAGTTCAGAGCAAGTGCAGCCTGCCAGAAATGCCTGCTGCCTGAGGAGAGAGATCATGGTGACTGCTATGCACACCCCAGCATGCCCTAAACCTGTGTGTCAACTTCCACAGTTCAAGTACTGCCTGGTGCAGTTGCACATTTGTGTCTCTAATAACAGAGTGCATCTTAATAGGAGCAGCAAAGATTGATGCTTTATTCATGGTATAATGGTGTGCAAACAAGTATATTGTTAGAGCAGAGGGACTAAAATTTGACTTGTTTAATTTTATTAAATACATTTCAAAGAATGGCAGAATTTCTTGGGTTGGAAGGGCCCTTTAAGACCACTTAATTCCAACCCCCCACTGCTGTGGGCAGGAATGCCATTCACTAGACCAGGCTGCTCAAAGCCCTGTCCATCCCAGCCTTGGACACTGCCAGGGATGGGGCATCCACAACTTGTGATGGAGGACTTCCCAGTGAGGACTGAAGCAAATAAATCATTGAATACCTCAGCCTTCTCCTTATCCTGTGTAACCAAGTCTCCTATTTCCATTCAGAGAGGGTTCATATTTTTGCTCATTTTCCTTTTATCACCAACAGTATACATAGAAGATTTTGGGTTTTCCCTTGACATTCACAGTCAGACTTCATTCTATCCGGGCTTTAGTTTTCCAAACCTGATCCCTGACTGCTCAGACAATTTCTCTGTGTTTCTCACCAGCTTCCTGTCCCAGATTCCAGTCTCTGCAGAGAGACTTCGTTTTAGTGTTTTGTGTTTTTTCTAGGATGAACACCACTTGTTCATCCCTGCACGCCTCCTGGCATTTCTGAGTGACTTCTCTTCCTTCTGGATCCTGCCAAGACCACTCCAGGCTGTATCGCTGTGGCCCACACGGATCAACAGATCACGGTCAGTGGCTGTGTGAGGCCTGCTAGTCACTCAGTCCCACCCCAGTACAATGTCATATCAGGAACTAGGTGCCTCCACGTCTCTCAGAAGAAAGTCACCCACTGCTGTCACCTGCTGTGTTTTCTGAGTTGAGCCAGTTGCTACACAAGGAGCAGATGAGGCTGCCTTACTCAGCTCCAGCCTCTCCCCTGATCTGAAGGGCCTTTTCAGGCTGCAAATGGTCAAGTGGCTCTGCAAGGGCACATCAGGCTTTGGGGAAAGTCTCTTCTCCCTGCAAGTTTTCACTCTCTTCATCACCCTCCCTCCCTTCTGGGTGTGCCAGCAGGAAAGTTTGGATCTGTTTAGCTGTGGGTGCACTGCAGACTGCACTTGGAGCCAGCTCTCCACCTCCTTCCCAGCCTCCCTGATGTTCCTTCCCCTCTCCATGTGCTCCTGCAGCTCAGGCAGGTGTGTCCCTGGGCTCCTGCAGCTCAGGCAGGTGTGTCCCTGGGCTCCTGCAGCTCAGGCAGGTGTGTGTGGAGGTTCTGTGCCTGGACACACCTTTCATGGGCAGCAGCAGCAGGGGACGGGGCCCGGCCATCCCTGGAGACCGAGGCCTGCACTGCAGCCTCTCCCTCAGCAGCCCCAGCTGGTGGAGGCACACAAAGTGCCACACCACAGCCCTGTCCTGGCCACCACTGTCCCCAGAGCTGCCTTGGGAGCTGTTTGTCCTGGTCCTGCCCACAGCCATCATCTCTCGTGGGCAGAGCCCATTGTGAGACAGCACACCAGTGCCTAGGTTATAAATACACACTTGCTGCTCAGGGAGAGTGGGATCACAGCCAGCACTCATGGAAACACAGTCAAAAACAAATGATCATTAAAGATTCAAATGTCAGCTTCCAACTTCCAAAGGACTATTTATTTATTATCCCTAAGGCAAATGAAATAAAATTACTAAAATTCTCCTACAACCACCAAAAAAACAGGCCTCAACTGTATATTTTTTCAAGCTTTCTGTCAGTAAGGCATCTAACTACTGTGTTACTTAGTGTTTTGTCCATTCTACTTTTAAGTATCTCAATGAGCTTTCCAAAGAGTTCTTCGAAAGACTGCACTCTCAGAATCTCTTTTTAATTTTTTAATTGATAAGCAGCTCTTCTTTCCTTTTAAATTTTCTCCTGTTTTTACACAGTTACACATATCCCAACACTCTTTCCTTCTTACAGGTTCCAGTCTCTGAATGCTCACTGTCCTTCAGCTATTTATTGTGGGCGTTTATCATTATGAGTGTTTTCTTTGCCAGTATGTTTTGTAACAATGTGTCAGCAATAATACAAGGCCTGGATTACCCTGTAATGCTCAAGTTTGTTAGCTGGAGGCATTGGCTTCACTCACTAAACATCTCAGGAATTTGGCACAGCTAACACTAACTATGCAAGGAAAGTCTAGTAGGAGTGCCTTGATAAAGAAAATTGAACATAACCAAGAGTCAAACAGAAGGACCAGAGGTAAATGCTGGCACTGCAAAACAGCATAAAAGATTATAATTTTTTTATCAATAAATATAGGTACAAATTAGGTTTCAGAGGTGATAACAAATGAAAAATGGAGGTACTGATGCTTTCTTTGAGCCACTATTGTCTGCTTCCTGATTGAGTGGCGAACAAAAATTCAATGAAATAATTATGCAAATAGAGAAATCCAGCAGTCAAAAGAGGCAGAGAGGAAAAGATCATTGCAGAGCCTACCTGGGGTTTTAACCTCCACTGTGATCACAACATCCCCCATGGTCAGGGGACACTCACAGTGCTTTGGGATTTTAATGAATTCCTCTGCTAACACACCTTGTAGAAAACACACGTCATTGGGCTTCAGGGAGAGATTTGTGCTGGGCAATGGGCAGAAAAGTCAGTTCAAGGATACTTTACATTCACATTGTATTCAGAAACAATTTCACTGTGACTGAACATCTGGCCAAAAATCCAAATTAAACTTTGCTAAAGAGACTAGCAAATATAGGTTTGCATTGAAAGAAAAGGAAAAATGTGGCTCATCAATCCTTTATGGGAGAAAGTGAATGCTTTAATAGGGTTTAATCAATATTTACTGCCCCTCAGTAGCACTCTACAGTTGTGTAATAGTAGCAGTGTTAAAAAGCCAAATAAGAATAAAGCCATTTAGTTGGACAAAACTGCAGGATCAGGCCCTTAAGTTTAGGCATTCAAATACATCCTAAAAAATAACTTCACACTCAGTAGTTATATTGCAATGACTCCTGAACAGAAAATAGATCAGAAATAAAAACCCAGCTCTGTAGGAGCAACTGCTAAGAGATGCCTACGTAGATATCTGATGGACACATCACTGAAGAATGAATTTTTTATTCAAGGAGAAGATCAGCTCTTTCAATGAATATCCTCCCACACTTCTCAATGTCTCCTCAAATATGTCCAAGCAATGCCAGAAATAGTTCTTCAGTAGAGAGGAGGCTGGACTCTCAATCAGGAATAACTTCATTAATTTTGTGACACAGTACACTGGAGTTTTCTTTTTGCCTTTTCAATCCTACTATGCATTTTGGCTTGTGCTACATGATTTCAGATACACTGTGCCCCTGTAATATATTTTAAAAGCTTTAGAGTCTTACATGAATTGAACGCATCAACTACATAAATAGTAAGCAAGGGCAAAAGAAAAAAAAATTAATAGGAATTACATTTCTAAAGAGAATTTTTTCTAAAAAAAACCAAACAAAAATATCAGATTTTGAATTTATGAATGCATTGTGACTAACATGATAAAAGAAAAAAATACCTTCACCAAAAATCGAGTTTGTAGAGTGCCATCAAAACTAATACTTCAAGAGAAATATTTTGGAAATAAGCAAATTATACAGCAAAAGATTTTCAAATTGAGTCTGTAAGAACATTCCTGAAATCTATAAAGTTTAATAGCAACTAGATCACTATGTACCATTCAAATGCCATGTGAGGATACATACTAGGCCTGGCTGGAACTATAAATCCTGAAGTGTTTCAGTGCTTTCTCTCCAGATGAGGCAACACTGACAACACTGTTGGCTCAAACCACAGGACACCAATGGCCAATGGAAGAAAGCAAGTTCTAAACTGTGTCTTTTCTGTTTAGCAAAAGGAAAAGAGATGGACACAAAAAATCCTACCTGAAGAATAAGACAGCGAGAAATGCAGTCCTCTGAAGTCAAATAAAAAGATCAAGACAGGAAACTTTATAAAGCTTTTTCTCCACTTGAAGCAGAAACCCAGATGAGTATATTATATGTGCAAGAAATAAGGGCATGAGCAAAATTTTGACAAGTGGGTTGATGGAATAAGATTGGATTTCCACAAAGCATTCAGAACAGATGAGTTTTTGGATGAGCTTGCAGAACAGCCTGATCTTTAAAAGGCTTGTCAGAATGCCAAACCGGGATGATCACCCACTGAAAAACAACCTTCCAGGATATGGTACTAAAGACACAGAGAACAAAATCGTTCCAAAAAGATTTTCATTAATTTAGCCAGAACAAAGTTAATAATCCATGACGTAAATGTTTCTTTCTTCACTAGCTTGTTAAAAGTGCTAAATTCTCCCCTAGAAAACACTACAGCTAGAGGTTGACAGAGATTAGCTTATTCTTCTTCAAAGTCATTAAATAAATAATTAACCAACAATAGCTGGTAAGTTACCTTGACAACAAACAATTATTAATATGAGACTTCCCAAGGGAGAACGAGGCAGGGATTTCCAAACTGTGGTGTTAATCAAAGTACTTCAAAGCAACACAAAAACTCAGTGCTGGCAGGCAGTCACTGCCTCTGGTGGATTCATGCAGCCTGACATGGAGCTTGGAGCTCCTGCAGCCTCTGGCAACGGGTAATTCAGTGATGTACTTCTGTACAGCAAAAGGTCACCACCATTTTTTTAAGCAGGAGAAGGGAAACAGGAAATTGCAACTACCTGAATTACAGGACCATTAATAACATGTCAGTCACACTCAAATTAATATGATCTATATGCCCACAAGGTGTTACATAAGATATTTTGGCAAAACCTATGAAAAATAAATGTAGCTATGGAACACTTCAGGTATAACTGCACATGACAAAAGCATTCTGTATTCAATCTACAGACATTTAAAAATATACTGGGGACACCTAATTTGGAGAGCTCTCACATGTGCCCTCTGTCTTTCATGCCAATGCAATTGAACATGAAAGTTACAGAATCAGCTGCCAAAAACATTTTACCTCTACGCTTCTTTATCTCTCTTGTTTTCGAGTTCATAGAGAAGGAACCAGTGGGCAAAGCATAACATTACCATTCCATTCTCCCAATAACAATTTCTAAGGTGGTATAAAATTTCTGGAAGACAGAAACTGAGAGGGTTTTGTTTCCAAAACTCCACATATGGAAATCAGCAGGATGAGGGTCCTTATCTAAAGATCCTTATCAATTAAATTCAGTAATAGGACAGGAGGCTGATGGTATTAGCAAACCACCTCCCAGTTACCAGTTTGCAAATTTGCAAATTAGAACTTGCTCAGTGGCCTGTCAGAGCACTTCAGATGAGTCTCTGAATTAGATTATGCATATACCAGCAGAGGCAGCAATACTCAAAATCCTGCTGTAATGGAAGATTATTCCCCAATGAGTGATTTGTTGGTGCAGCATAGATAATTTTTCATCATGCTGGAAATTGCTTTGATCCTCTGAAATGAGCGGCCGTTGTTCTCATTACAGCATACCTCAGAGTTACTAACAAAGATCAAAGGTATCTTTTCTTTCTGAGCCAAGGCAGTCATAGCCTTTCCCCTGTGCTGAAAGAATACAGCCACAATCAGAACTACAGGGGGTGTGTTTGGCTTTTCCCAAACTTTGCCACGGCTAGGACAGAACCTGAGCCAGCAGAGTTTCTCTTTCAGGAAGAACTGTTCATATCTGCACCTTAAAGGATTTCAGTCTCTGCAGCTACAACTTTTTAGTAGGGTGCAAATTTCCCTTTGGAAATCTTAACCCACTTTCCTTCCTGACATTCTCCCTGTCTCTCCTGGTCTGAAACTCTTCCAAGCCAGGACAGGCTTCCATCTTGCAGGAGTCCTGACCCCACACACCCTCCTGAGTAGGCTGCAGCAGTCCAGGCTGGTGACAGCCTGTCCCCAAGCCTAACCAAGCCCCTTCTCCATCACCCCACCATGCACACCCACACTGGACAGCCCACAGGCTCAACCACTATGTCCTCATTCAACCCATCTCAGTCAAAGACTAAGTTTGCAATTAAATGGCTTTAAGTGAGTTTATAATATAAGTCCCACTAAAGTTTATACCTATATGCAACACTGACACAAATAAGATTTTTAACTACGTCTAAAGTAAACCAAAACACACAAGTCCTACTGAAAGTCCAAGGCCTTTCTTTCTGAATTATTGCACTATCCTTGGAAAGAGCACCTGTTAAATAATATTTAAATTACTGCAAGAAAAATTCTGATATCTGGGACAATTTGCCAAGAAATGTCAAGATGTTGCTAGCACCAAAGTCAGATGTGTTACCAAAACCTGAAACTTGAACTAGCAGTGCATATTTTACACACTCAGACAATTAGCAGCTGCTGGGGACTTCTGAGAATATTGAAAGGGACAGACTGAATACATCAGCTTGATTCAGTCCATTACCTAAATATGAAATGCTCTGCAGCCCAATACCTATCAGAGTTCTATTATCCTCCCAGATTAACCCTTTCACAACAGATGTCTAATAGGCATAAATACAATAAGCAAGCTGTAATATCACAGGACTATGATGGCACAACACTTTTCAAATATAATAAGATTCTTAAGTGAATGAAATATTCAAAATCAGCTCTGACTTGGTGCAACCACTTGCTGATACTTCATGGACGTAACATCACATCTAAAGCATTCAGCACTGGGAAATAAAATAAATTAATGAAGTCAAGAAACATTGACCAGATCAGATTTATCTGTATTCATTTCCTTCCTCCTCTGGGTTAATACAGCCACAGAAAACTGTCCCATGACAAATTCTTAAGGTGGACTTTTTTCTGCTGTGCACAGCTACTGACCTGCAGCATCTGAAGGTAGCCTTCCTGTGGATCACAGAGCAGCGAGGATATTCGGTGGTTGTTCCTCATGCACCTCTGGTTGTTGTCCCTTGCCAGAGGGAAAATCTGCCGGATCACTGTCATCCTCCCCAGAGCACTATGCACCAACTCTAATATTTCATTATCAGTGATTTCCTGTGAACAGAGACACAGCCATTTAAAAACATATGTTTGTCCAGACATTTTACGTATTTCTTTCATTATTGGTTAAATGGTTTTTTTTTAAATACAGTAGGGGAATTATTTTACAGATGCACATGCTTAGTCTACGCCAAATGTCATTTTGCATTTAATAACAACAATGCTATTTATTTATACATCATCTGAAACAAAAGAAAAGAGCCTAACACAGTACTATCCATCTTGGCAATACTACAATTTTGCAGATGTAGTTCCTCAAAGGAAAGCACCAAAATGGTCTCAATAGACTTCTTAAAAAAAAAAAAAGCACCTTGAAATGAAATTTATATAGAAAGACCTTTTGTTTGACAGACTAGAACCTCACTATATCCTCAGGACAAAATAACAATCGAAAAACATAACAGTCTTCAGGAAATATGGCTCTTTCACCTGTGAACAACATTATAAGAAAGCACTTTTCCCATAAGTACAGTAGATCATTTCTGCAGACTAATCCTGATAATGACTCAAGGAAGTCTTTTGAGGTTGTCTGTATTAGGAAATAAAAAATAGAAGAAACTTTATGGAGGGGTCTGACACATTTAGGAACATCAGTTTGTGCACAGAGAATAATTTGGGAGAAGATATAAGGAGACCTCAAGGACAGGCTGCTTTTCTTTCCAGGCTTCACAATTTCTAAAGCTTTTCTGCAGACCTTCACACACCCCAACCTCCAAATCCATCCTGGGACAGAGCCTGCATCTACTGCTCTTATAGGGAGGCTGAAGCCAGCTCCACTCCATGCTCTACACATTTTGTGTTTAAAGAAAGACACAAAACCAAAACCTCATTTTTTGAAAATCACAGGCTTAGCCAACCCTGGAATCATAACAAGGGTGCAGCTTGTGATGTTTTTGTCCTGGCAGGAGTTCACTGTGAGTCAAGGCAGGCACTGCTGCCTGCACTCACCCCCAGGCACCTGCTGTACATCCCAGCTCCTCACCAGGGCCACCAGCAGCATCTGCAAGTCACATCAGCACATCCCCAGCACAGCTGGACTGCCCTGGCTGCACATCTGGGCCAGCCCAGTGCCCAGCCTGCACAGGGCTCTCTCGGCCTCCTGCAGCCCAGGGGGCTGCAAATCACTCATGTCGCAGCAGGTACTTGGTCAACAGGGCCCACATCTTGTGATGCATCATCAGCAGAAGTGAGCCTGGCTCTGGACATTTAACACTCAACAAAAAATTATTTTGTTTTCTTGCCATTTTCTCTGTCAAGCTGTGAGGGAAATGACCATGGGGTTATAATAATTACTTGTTATGGTTGACTAGTACTGTACCTTGGCTCAATTCAGTTCTTCTTTGCCAATTTCCCTTTTTTTGTTAGGAACGTGAATTTTTAACTTTGAAGAAGGTGAAATTCATTGCATTAATGACAGACCAACTGGTGTGGCATGAAAACAGTAAATCAGAAAACAAAAACATCCTTACAGAAGACAAAGACTTTGAGGCTTAATAGAAAATGCTGGGAAGCATTTTCTAGCCTTGCAAGGAGACAATGTAGCAGACCCCCAAGCTCTATAGACCCCTCAAGGTTTCCCCCTCTGTGGATCTGAGGGGTGTCAAAAGACACCTCTAAGCTGAAGTCCGAGGGAGAGACAATTTAACGGCATAGCTTTAACTCATAACCTCCTAGGCTGCATCCCTTAGTAGGCACACAGACCAAATGGCTGAAAACTGAAAAAAAAGGACCACACATCATCAAAACCTTCAGTTCAGCTCTCACCATACACATTTTGTGTCCCCTCTAAGTGATACACATCCTGTCAAAGATGTCTCAGAAACTCAAATATTGGTTACTTGTGGAATTAGTTTATCTGTCTGTTTATCTGCACACACAGAACTTCAGCTGGTTTGCAAAACCACGTCATAGTGCTCAGGGGAATACTTAAATCTGCTTTAGTTGTGCTCAACTATCATAACACAAATCACAAAATGAGACAATTATGTTTTACATTACAATCTCTATTTTCCTAGAGGTAATGACAGAAAATTATAAATTGTAATGACATTAATAATTTAAAGAACTGAAACATATTTCCAGAAAATATATCCCTGAGAAAACTGGAGGAATAAACAGAACAGCAGTGAGAACAAGGATGATCATGGAGACAAGCTAAAGATTTATTGGGATTTTTTCAGTAGTATCAATACTGTTTGATGGGTTATTCTAACTCCCCTCAATACCCTAATTACATCTATAAAGAACATTTGTTGAAAATCCAGAAAACATCATTCCATTAGCTATTTGTCAAGAAGGTTCACCACAGCTTACCCTGTAGGTAGATTTATTCAGCATTTACATATTGCTGGCTTCTCTGCATCCCACTTGAACAGACACACGCACATTTATGTAAATAAAAAGATTGACCATTTAAAGAAAGAACACCATCCACTTTTCTTACCACAGAAAATGTTCTACTACAATGAACATTTGTTCTAATACAATGAATGAATTCTAATGATCTATTCACGATCACCTGTCCAACTCCCATCCTCATTGTCTTCCCACACCTCACTACTTTTTACCCAATGCTCCTAAAAGTCTCTACAGGGATGTAGTCTAATTTAATTTAATTGGCTCCATTTCTAGAGGTAAGGACTCTGCACTGGATGTCCAGATGTCTTTCTCAGATCATAGTGAGAGCCTATACAGTAAAAGATGTGCTGATTTAACAAAATGTTATTCCATACTAAAAATTCTCTTGGGGGCCAAGGTGGAAAGCACACAAAATGTTAGTAAAAGCTGGACAAAGCAAACAAAACTCCACCATTGATATTAGTGTGGAAAAATTATTATTATTATTATTATTGATAAAACAACTCATCAAAGCTCATCTATGACCTGGCTCCTAGCTGACCGAGTCTCTTTCTGTGTAATTCCACAGCATTAGCATCAGGCCAGTTCTAAACCCCACAAATTTTTTTGGGCATGATATAAGTACATATCCAGTACTGTTTCAAGTTTATGTATAACTTTCAAGCAGTCATCAGGAAAAGAAAACCCACAGATTTTTGTGGGAATAAATAAATAAATATAAATGGTGCAGTGTTGAAGATCGCAGCCAAAAGGAGAGAAGTGAGATTTCCTTAGGCAAGTAATAAATATAGAGTACCTGGAACACAATTAGAATAAATTGTAATTGCAAATTGCTACATTTTGCATTGAAATGTGTCATTTCCTAAATCTTCTGAAATTTCCACACTGTGTTCCTTGTATTTCTAGTCTATTTTTAAACTTTTTTACTCTGTATTTTTGTACAATTTGAGAATATCTTAGAATGTTTGCCCCACTTGCATTCGTACATGACTATTAAAAGGTCTGAACTTTTTCAAGAAAAAGTGAAATATAGCAAAGTGTTAATAATTTACCAACTTCTGGTTACCAAAGTAAACACAGATATCATTACACAGATTTTTGCTTTAAAATGAAGCAAAGAAAATAAGATTAGGCGCTTCCATATGAAGAGAACAAGTGAGCAGGACCCCAGTCCTGGCTCTACCCAAACAAAAATTAGGCCACAGCAATTTGCACGGGGACTGTTGATCATCCAAAATGCATATAACATAGGCATTTCTGGAAAAATATTCTCCAAAAAAGTGAAGAAAAACCACTGCAGTCCTCAGTTTTTTTTTCTCCCAAAGTGAGTTTTCCCAATATTGCTCTACAGCCATGTGCTAAGAAAACTCTGCTCATCATTCATTATCTTACACCTGCCTACATGCTACCCCTGGGGAAAAAAGTATCTTGCTGAGATAGACTTTATCTGATAATTACTATTCTATTTTCTGCTCATTTTTCTCAACTTTCAAAAAATATCTTATAAAGGAAATTAATAAAGAGGTGCCCAGATGACAGCTGAGAAGCCATTTGATTCTCAAATCAAGAGGACCAGTAGTACCTACAGACATACTGGGCACATCTGATGTGGTGAAAGGAAAGAAAACAAATATTGGCAGAAGCAACAGAAGTGCAGGATGGAAATGGAAAGTAAGAAGTAATCACACCAGGGGGTTGATGAGACTTTCTTTCCTCATACAGAAAACTGCCCCCTATAGACAATGGAACAGTGGTGAAGAGAGACCTATGAAAACTGCAGAAAAAAGAGTTGAGCTTGAGTCCAGAGCAGGATTAGCAGAAAGAAGCTCTGAGTGAATGTCCTGAGAGGGGAAAGGGAAAGCATCAATAGCCATTTTTCTGCACTCTGCTCTGACTGATCACCTGGGCTAAGCTTGGGAAAGTTTTATCTGTCCACTGAAGATCTATAAATTAATCTGCTGGCAGCACCATCAGCATCATTTGGAAAGCATCATCTGTCCAAAAAGGAAGAATAAGGTCAACTGCTGTCTAAAATTTTTGACTGGTATTCAAGTGATGAGGACAATGTCATCTCCACATGGCCCAGAGTTCCCCAAGCCCCTTAGCACTCTAACTTCCTGTCTAAGGCTTCTCTGATGAATTGTCTATTCTTGCTATATTTCCAAAATTTTTTATTGCTTTTCCTGCAAAAAAAAATTCCAAGAACTTTTCTTCCCACATCACTTTTCCCTTCTCTTTCTCAGCTAAGAGGCCTTTTTTGATAAATATCAAAATAGTTGGGAAGAATTCAGCCAAATACATTAGACCTGCATTTGCTTTAGTAGTTTCTCTGTGCTTGCTGACTCTAATCAGGACCTTTATTGAAAGAGAAAGATTGAAAAGAGAAAATATTAAAAAGCAACTTTTNTGATCCACTAAAAAGAGCCTAAGTGAGATGTCTTTGGCTCAAGTTTTCTTGACAGAAAGATATAAGATGTATTTTCAAGCATGATTTTCCTTAGCACTGTAAAAGCTACTGATGATTTTTTAAAGCCCCAGTTATTAAGTTTAGGTTAGTACACAAGGATCCACTGGTCTTCCACACTCTATCTACAAAAAAAGCATCTTTTTGCAGGGGCCATTACAAATACAACTTACCTTTCTGCTATCCACCTCACAATGTTGCAGTGTAAGCTGTTTGATTTTTCTTTGTTTGCTTTTAAATGGGACAAATAACAGCAGAACTTTTTCTAAGAGATAAAGAAATGAGCCCATTTGCAACCTTAGATTCAAGTTACTCTGCACAGCATTAAACTGTATTGTGTTGAAACCCAGGAATACAGAAATTCAGTCACCTGCTAACCTCCTCACTTCTTAAACCATTGTGCCCTGAGAAATACCCACAGGGGGTTGGCACTTAACCTAAAAGGACTTCTTTAGTACACAGTGCATTCCTTTCTAGAGACTACCTGATCTTTTAGACAGTAAAAAAAAATAATGTAATGAAATTTCTACTAGTTGTCCCCATTATTGCCGTGGTTGCAGTTTGAGAACTTAGAAGCGAACATTGAATTTCAGCATTTGTTAGTCCATATGGCACAGAATGTGGTGATTCTAAAACTAAAAAAGAAGTTCTTTTGCGTTAATCACAAATGTTCCTTTGTATCTGCTTTGATGTGGATTGATCTGAATCAATGAAAATCAATGTAATGTAAAAGCAACAAATGAAAACTGTAGTCAAGAGGGAGCTCTGATCTTTAGCTTTCAGACTTACTTTTTACACCTTACGATTAAATCTATTTTAAAAACATTAAAAGTGCAAGTAATTCATTACTAGGCATTCTTCTATAAAATAGAAGAACCTATCCATTCTTCTAACCACACACAATTACAACATAATCCTCCATTACAAATGCCTGATACCAGGAAACACGATGCTCAGTTCATCCCTGGCTAAGTCAAATCACTGAGGTGGCCCCAAGGGTAATTTGGCTGAGAGAATCTAATCAAACACAGTCATTCCAGCTTATTCACTGGACAGAGAAGGATGGAGCTCCGTGATGGCTGGAAATCAACCATGACTCACAGATCCCCTACATTCATGGTTACCACCAAAAGTACTGAATAAATGGTTCAGTAAGAAGTATATGCAGTGGCTCTTTGCATAAACTGTCATAACCACATTGAAAAAAGATGTAAGGACAGACCTAGAGCAGAAGGTGCAGATCAGAAAATACCCAGTGGCATTCAAAACACAGTTTTATTTGTCTTTCCATACTGACACTGAAATTATTTAGCTGACTTATATAATGTGAGTAGGATGATGAAAAATGAAGAATGAAAAACAAG
>WBNQ01068700.1:0-10166 GCA_013401375.1 Spizella passerina | reverse complement strand
TAGGAAGATTTAGGAGTTAAGTCACAAGAAAGTTGTTAAGGCATTATTGCTAATAAGATTACCAAATCTCTACGCTGCCAAGAAACTCGGGAAGAAAAAAATGCTGGTTTAGACAAAGCAACACAAACTCAGGGCATTTTCTAAGCTACAGCATCACTGCTACCTGAGTCTATATTAGAAAGTTCCTCTTCCATCTATATAGTCACAGAGTACTAAATCTATCCAAACAAAGCAGAGCAAGCTGACTTAAAAAATGGCAAATGTGTGAGTTTAGACTTGTATTCACTCATACATCTCAGCTGGCCAGTTTACTAAGGATGCTGTGCACAACCCTTTCACTGCCATCTTATAGAGCAACTTTTGGAACCCTGGAAGAACTTTCTCAGTGGATTTTCTGTCCAAGAGCAAGTCACACAGCAGGGCAGTAGCACAGGGCACTGCTGGGCCAATGCTATACAAATGTAAAACAAAATGGGTCCTGCTCTAAAGGGTTCACTCTGCGAGGAAAATTGTTCTACTCTGTCCTTATATGTCTAACTTCACTGCAATATCTGCTAGAGCCTTCTTAAAAACTTTTTTCCAAACAAAAAGCCCCCCATGACTTCAAGCAAAGAAGCCTCTCATTAAAGAGGCTCTTAACCATGCATCATCTACCCCATACTGTATGCATGTATAATGCTCCAATATGTGAGCACCCTCTTTTTATTGTTAGCAACCACTTATTTTGATCTTTAATGGGCAAAAAGCACATTAATATCTTTCTCAGGAATGTAGATAATTGCACTTTGACAGGTTTAAAAGAAAAAAAAATAAAATCAAACCATTAAAAAAATTGTTCTACATCAGAAAAATAGTGCAAGAGCTCACTTCATCATAAAAATGATACATTAAGCCAAAAATCCTGCCAATCAACCAACAGAGTACTATTTGGAGAAGTGTAAAAAGGAATGGAAGAAAAAGTGTACTGATGTTCATGATTTCAAAGGGAAAATAGCTGAAATGTAAAATGGAGGGAACGTAACATGCTATCAGCTATTGTCGGGATTGTGATATTCAGGATAATGCTGCCCAGATTCTGACTTCTAACTAAACTTAACCCTGGAATAATGGAATACACTACAAGCCCTAGATTACCAGAAGTCACCCAATTGCTGCATAAATATGCCTAGTCATTTTTTGAGCAGGGTTTAGCTCTTCTTTTGGCAAAGGCCTTACCAGTCAGAGACTATTCTGATGCTGGTGTTTGTACCCAGGATTCTCCAATGGTGCAGAAGCAGGGATGGCACTCTCCCTTCTCCTGCACTCCAGTTGCTAAACTGCATTGGGTGGGCAATTTAGTGTCAGTCAGGCTCTGCAAGCACAGCAGAGACCTGTGAACAGCATTGTTTCCAGCTGGCAAAGGGCCTCAATATCAGCTAGGGCAAATATGCCAAGGAAAGCTATTTTCAGTGAGTGACTACACATAGTTTTTACATAGTTTGCCTATCCTGTGAACATGTTACAAACAAATATATTTCTAAGTTTGACCTTCCTGGCCAAATATGCCACTATTTAGTCACATGGTCCTGAAACTGAATTTTATGTATTTATCTTCACAACATATTTAGCACCAGCAGATGAGTAAACTTCTGTCTCTTTTTGCCTTTTTTTTTTTCTTCTCTCTTCTGGGAATGACAGAGAGAAATAATTCAATTTCCAAAACACAATTACATAGCATTCTGGGAGTTCATGCATTACTTACACTGACCAGTTTGTGGGACAATATTCCATACTAACATGGGCTAGTAATGTGGCTAAGAAGCAGATGGACATGCTTTACTCTAGATAAGTAATTTTCCAGTATCCAGCTCATTAAGAACATGTAAGTCATTGTGAAATACCTCTGGTGAATCTGGAAAAAACCCCCATGGTCATCACCAAACATCACAACAGCACAAAGCAGTTGGTGAAATGGCTAAGAACAGATCTAGACTATCCTCTTCCTCTATAGAGAACTTTGTTGCTGAACACAAGGAGGGGCAAGGTCATAGCAAAGAAATAAAAAAATGGCTTTGCAAGATCTAAATTGAGCTATGTCTCTTTGCTCTGAATTTCTCTTCTTCCCCACAGACTCAACCCTCTTCCAGGTGAGGATGACTCTGGGGCATTACCTCCAGGGCCCACTAAATGCTGCTCCAAGCTTTGACAAAGGCACTGCTGCTGAGGTACACCTGTGGGTGTGATGTGTTGCATTTTCATTGTTTGGGGCAAAGGATGGAAACTGGGACTTTGCCTGTGGCTTGCTGTGTGCTGCATCCAGTGTTCTTGTTGCTCTCTATGTTTAAAGCTGATCCAACACTATCTGTGAGACTAATCCATACAGTTTCCCTATTGAACAGTATTTCCTGATGCTGACTGAATTTGCTATTTCTCAGTTCCAGTCTGTTATTCCAGTTATTCCTTCTCCTCTCTTGGTTCCCTCAAGTAAGTATGTGTTCCTAATTAGGGAAACAGAGAAAACTGAATCTCTGTGAAATCTGGAACTTAAAGTATCATGCATACCTAGTTAATTACTTAACAGTTGGCATGAAAGAGTCTTACAATGAGAGAGCAGCAACACATTCTGCTCCAAGAGCCAAAGCTAGCAGGTATTTTTTTTTAAAAAAACCAAAACTGACCATCATGCAATGCACCCAGTGTACCAGAGGGTATGTAATGAGGTTTAAAAAAAATAGTTCTAATCCTCATTCCTTGTCTTTCCATTAAAGGACAAAACTTAGAGCCCTGTGTAATATTTCTTTCCAAAAGCCTCTGCAAATATGTGCAGAAGAAAGCCTAACTTTGAGATACTGATAACACTGACTCCTAAGCATGGCTCAAGTGCAACAGTGCAGGTACGAGTGGAACACAAGGACGGTGTCTTCACACCCTGCAGGAAGCTGTCCTGGACCAGTGAATTCCTTCTGCAGGGCTGAGCTTTGATCCTGACCTCAGTGGAAAGCACTGCTAATGCCTGACACTCTGGAGTGTTGTGACCAGGAGTGTCACCCAGCCCAGACAAGCTGGATGGGAGAAGCCTCCTGCCCTGCTCTGACAGGTGGCTGAGCATTTGTGGACATCAGCATCACTTCACTGCAAACAGCTACCCTTGATTTGCAGCTCCACAGTACCATTTTATAAAGTGAATAAGAGTTGGGGGATTATAATAGCCAATTACTCAGATTACTTCAGTGAAGTAAACAGCTTTCTGCAGCACTATAACATTAAAGCTTTGGGACTTTAGGAGGCTCCACCATAGCTCAGAAGCTTTGGTACAGAGGTGCTGTCTATCTGATGTACTTTGACAGGAGCCATGGAACTTTGGGATATAATTTATTTTCCACTCTGAGCAACTCCAGGAAAAGCCTTGAAATCTTGCTTCCAGCATAAGGCTGGCTAAGCTGACTGATTCTGTCAGTCCTTTTTGTAAGAATGGCCTTTCCACCAGGCAATGTTTTCTCAGGTACATGATAATGATCTTTATTCTACACAGTCCCCTTAGCTGAAAACCAACACATACTCACAAAAAAACCCCCCAAAAACCACATTATGCTACTTCAGATACAGGCCAGACACAATGCACCTGCTACCATTTGCCTTACTCCATCTGCTTACTTTGGTATCCCCTTAATGCTCTACTCAAGTAGCCCAAGCCTCTCTGAAGACAATGCAATTTCTGACTGCATCCATGTCAGGAGAACACCTGTGTTACCCTGCTTGGAACACTGCACAGGGATTCACTGGTTGTGCTGAGCTGTTCTGCATAATAATTTGGTTATCATTTGGTAACCAAAATAACCTGGATTATATGAAGGAAGATTGAAAAGTAAGAATGCAGACCCCTGTTTCAAGCTGTAATTCTCACTGTGAACATGAATTTTTTTTGCTACAATGTGCCAGAGGATATAATTCTCCAGATAATTTCCTCAGTGTTTTATGGAACACATATGAAGTAAAGAAGGTTTTTTTTTGCTATCAATTGTCCTTCCTTCCTATTTTTGTCCCAAGGAAAATATATTTTGACTAGATACAACATTAACTTTCATGCAAAAAACAGTCTAGTGGGTTTGATCATCCAAAATGTGAAATATGAGGGAATCACTCAGTTTGAAAACAATAAGTATTCCCTCTAAGGACTTTTACCAAATTCTATAAAGTTTTGAAGTTAGTTAAAAGTCACCAAGCCAGTGTAGTTTAAATATTTCAGTGCTTGTAATGGCAACAGAAGCATCTGTGGTGGGGCTTTAAATACACTGGAAATCTGTTCTCAACTCTGATCTTAACTTGTAGCTGTAGTAATTTCTTTCTATGACACAACCCCTCTTTGCTTCTGTGTTTCTCATTGCAATAAAAAGCCCAAAATATTAAACATACAGAAGAATTCAATTAGAATTT
Organism: Spizella passerina; assembly: GCA_013401375.1. Taxonomy (NCBI): domain Eukaryota; kingdom Metazoa; phylum Chordata; class Aves; order Passeriformes; family Passerellidae; genus Spizella; species Spizella passerina. The sequence goes on along the minus strand of WBNQ01068700.1, from coordinate 5,753 downwards.
GTAAACCAGCATAATATTATTATGCTTTCAATGTTCTAAATCCTTAAAGCTTAGTTTAAATAAGCATCGTGTACCAGCTCCTTAAACAGCATTAGCAATGTAAACAGCATTTAAAAATGCAAGAAGTTCAACTTTATAAAATTTACATCTGCAGGCTGTTAAAGGGGAATCTGCAAGAAAAGTCAAACAATACTGTTCCTTGTGTACTCCACTGAAATAACAAGAAAGCTGCATCTGGAAACAGTTACTGGCACAGGACTTAAATAAATATTGCATTACCTTTAATGAACTAAATATTATTAATCAAGAGCCAGATATAACAGTGTGCCATCCAGCTGGCTTGTAATGCAATTCATTTACCTTCTTGGGAGATGACAATAGACTTCGATGATTTGATGGCTTTGCTGTCTAGAGTCCAGGTGACAGCTGCAGGGGGATCAGAGGAAATCCGACATTGTAAGACCAATTTTTCACCATCAGCTACTTGAGCATCCTGAAGCTTCTCTGTAAAGGAGGGTGCTGTTCCTTTGCTTGCTGGTGGTTTGCTTGCTGGTGCTTTGTTTTCAGCTTTTTTCCCAATTATTCCACCATCCACCACTGCACACCCACGTTCACAGTTTCTGTCATTCTTCTCCTCTTTCTTCACTGCTGGTTTGGCAACAGGGGCTTGAGAATTGGGGGTCGCATTCTGGGCTTCAGAGTTGGCACGAGCGTTCGGTGCAGGGGTGCCGGCGCTGCCATTCTCCGCAGGTGGCTTCTTCTTGGAGCCCAGCACAGACCTGAAATCTGTAACTGCAGGTTTAGGAGGTGGTGCCTTCTCTGGCAATGGGGTTTTTGGGGTGCCCTTCTTGGCCAGCACAGAGCGGAAGTCCACCTGCTGGGGAGCATGGACTTTCCTCTCCTCCTCTGACAAGGTCTTGGGTTTGACCTGCCGCTGCAGGTTTGCTCGGAAGTCCATTTGCTCGGCTGGGATTTCTTTCAGTTCCTCCTCAGAAAAACTTTTGGTGCTGACTTTCTTGCCTAAAATATCACGGAAATCGAGTTGTTCAGCTTCCTGCTGCCTCAGGCTCTCCTCTGTGTGCTCCCGAGTTTCCACTCGCCTCTTCAGCACGCCTCGGACGTCCTCCTGCTCTTCCTCAGCTACTCTGGTTATGCTGCTGTTCTTTTTGAAGCCACTTGTTCTACCAAATGTTAGTTTACCATGATCTCCACCATCTCTTTGCTCTCCAGAGCTGGCTGATTCCCTCCCACTATGATCCGAAAAAGAAAAGAAAGAGAGAGCCAGGAAAGGGGCTGGTTTAAAAATGTCAGGGAACAATCTCAGAGCAGGAACAAAATGTGTTTATAGAAGGGGAGGTTGATTAGAGGAGCATACTCCATTAGTTTATTGCATCAATGATGACTTCAGGAGCCATATAAGGGCACAAACAAAAAAGATCTTCTCTACTCTGGCTTGGTACAATGTGCTTAGCTTGTATGATGAAAACAATTTGTTAGGTCACATTTGGGGATTAGGTTGAACAGCAGCCAGCCTGGGTCTGTAAGGGCAGGGAATTAACGGAGCAAAAAATAGAACCCACCCATGCAAGTCCCTGGGAAAAATACTCACTCTCTGAGCATTTCTGCTGTGGAAGCTGAACTCTCCCGCAGCATCAGAGACACCTGGCAGCTGCATTCTCCAACTTGGTTCCTGAAATATTTAAGTGAAATCAGAAAAACAGGGGTTTCTTCCTCTGTAACTTGCCTGAGCTAAGTGATTGTGTGTTGCACTAAAGCAGCCCAAACCCAGTATGGCATTCCCCTTTTCTATGCCCAGCACTGTGGGGATTGACTGAGTGAATTTGGTCCCCTTATATTTGGAGCCAAGCTATCTCAAATAGCTTTTACTGATCTGTTGATATCTGCACTGGGAACAACATACTCCCTGAACAAAAATCAAAGCAATTTACAGAATGAAGCAGCTGCAAACAAACAAGCTAAAGGAAAACAAATACAAAAGCTGGAAAATCAAGACAGAGGAAAGGGCTATTTTACAAAGCTGAAAATCTTTCCAACTCTGCCTACTGTTTATTTATTCAAACCCAAGCTCTTAAGTTTTCTAATGTTAAGATATTAAAAACAGGGTCTCATTTCCTTCCCTCCCCTCTGGCCCGACCAATCAGCAAAACCCATCTACACGGATTGCTCCAGCCTGTACATGTTTATATTAAAAAACATAAAAGTGTCACCATATATGGTGCTGAGTACTTATTCTTCCTTTTGCAGAGGAATACCACGGATGCCTTCTGGAAAGGGCTCCCATTAAAGAATTCATTTAAAGTGCTCCCCGCTCCCCTGCAGCTCCCTCCCTCCCGCAGATATATATCATTCTTCCAGCCCCAAACAGCTCTTCTCTGCTTAACACAGGAGATGCCAAAAGCAAAATTTAACTCCCCCAGGCCAGCAGTTGTGTAACTATTGCCACCACTCCCCTGACTGCTATTAAAAAACCAGACTTGCACTGATTAAGGACTAGAAATACCTTTTATTAGTGAAAACACTTCTGTCCTTCCCAGTTTAGGTATAAGCTTGTAAATGGACTAGAAAGTCCTGAATTATTTATCTTTTTTGAGCAAAAAATAATTTTTGCTACTGAAAAAATTTCCTGGACATGAGCAAAACACATGTGTTGGAGGAGAGGAGGGCAAGAGAGGCAGGTTTTCCCAGCTGTGTTCTGCTTTGAACTTGCTAGATAAGAGCACCTTCAAGTCTACTTAGCCCTGACGTTAAAACATGGACTCAGGACTGCTAGCTTGCCATAAATATGTTGTCTGGCCTGGTTTTTAAATAGAGCATGGAAATACTTTCCTAGATATGGTACTGTTTGGGTGAAAAACCCCCTATAATTTCACCCATTTTTAACTTGCAGTGAAGGCAAGATAACACAGATAACAGAATCACATATTCAGCACAAAACTTTGACTTTATAAGAGCAATTAGTGCCATCGCCTTCTCAGATATATTTCCCTTGATTTCTATTGCTTTAGAAAAAGAAAGAGTGGATCAGCCTAACATGAAAACTACAAAGAAATTGGTAGGTTTGATCAAAGTATCTTGATTGTAAAGTAAAGGCCCTGCTGATAGAAACATATCTTAAGACCACTAACAACAAGAAACCAGAGGAATGTTTTAACACTTTGACATCCATTAAGTCAGAATATGTACACTACAAACTGCTATTGAAAGTAATCCATGAGGACAGCACTGAAAGCCACAATCCTCATTTCCTTCAATACAAAAAACTAGATAATATCTGAGTACCAAACAGAAACTTTCCAAAGGGCAGGAGAGGATCCAAGTCAAGGCACAGAGTGTTGACCTCAGCCCTGCACTGGAGACCTGCCATTTTTACTCACTCATATGTGTGGCCTCCATTTGGAAGCAAGAGAAATAGAAAGAAGCTAAAACAAATGGAAAGATAAATAATAAGAATAGCAAGTCACTTCCTCCCAACATACTGATTGGCATAAAATTATGGGAGGGTAGCAACATTGCTGAAAACCTGTTGTTTTCATATAATGCATTTCAAACTGGCCGCTTTTGCTGCTGTTGGTACTCATGAGGTTTTTTTCTCTCCTTCTCCAAAGTTTTTAAGCTCTGGAGGTGCTCATTCACCAGTTCTGCAGGGCTTTAACAGGCTGCTGGTTTACCTGAAGAGCCCTCCTTTCGGGACTTAAAACCAATCCAGAGCTGACAAAGGACAAGCCATGCATGCTGAAGTATAGACAATTTGCAGAGTACATTAAATGTTGAGGCAGCCCTGCTCAGCTTCTGTCATGACTGTTTGGTAAAAATATTCGTCCACAAGAATTGTGTCACCAGTGGGAGAGGCTGAAGTAACAGAGAGCAGTGTCCCAGGAGAGGAATTCAGGGATACTGCATGTGGTCCTGACCACTGTGAAGAATGGTAGCATTTCTGCAGGACCCATTTCTGCAAGGCATCTTTGCCTCTGCAAATTCTTTGCATATGCGAAGAAGCAAATAAGGCAGGCAAAGTAAATCCTTCTAAAGTAAGCTATTTTTCACAGGGTTTGGAAAATAAAGGAGGGGGTAAGAAAGTAGGAGAGCATTTTGTTCTTTCTATTTTTAAAACCTTGGGAAGCACTTACAAATTATGGCAACTGTGGGACATACAAGTACCTAGATGGAAAAATTATTCACAAGGTAGTTTTTTGATCTTAATTATGATTTCTGATTAAAGTGAATGGCTGAGAAGCAGACTACTGGATACAAACCTTGAGTCTGTGTCTGTTAAAAAGTGAAGCCCTCCTAGGGTAAGGCCTGCTCCCAGTGAAATCAAACTGATGATTTTAGGAGCAGGGAGAACAAATTCTTGTCTTCTGAATTCAGTGACAGAGTCTAAAAAGGTGAAGTTAAAAACACTGACCCAGCTTGGAGATCACAGGACGGAAAAAGAGAAACAAGCCAAGAAAAATGAAGAAGGATTGGGTGATTTAGATACCACTTTCAACCAAGAATAATTCCAGAACCTTGGTAAATATTTTTTACATTTATACAATTTCAGAACCCAGGCAAGGCAAAGATGCATAGGGGCAGTTAGAAAAAAGAGAGCTTTGCAGTACATGGGCACATCTTCAAGTCTTTCACATCTCTCCTGTTTTGAATCTTGGCAATAAAAACATTACTTGTGCAGCTTGAGGTTCTCTGTGTTGGCATTTTGTCAACAAAACCCAGACAGATCTTAGTGGCTCTGTTATTGTGGAATAATGATAGACATGGATAAAACCTGTGCTTAGTAGCTTTGCTGTGAAGAAGTGCCTGGAAGTGTTGACTTTTGCAGGACTATTCTGTAGAATGCTCATGCACAGGTCTTATCTTTAAAATGTCAAGGAATATTAATAAAAAAGCCCACCAAAAACAAATAAAACCCCAGCTGCAAAGCCTGAGGCAATTTTAAAAATAGCTTTGTGTCCTATTGTGGGATCAGTTTTCTCTGGAATGGCTTTTATGTTCAAAATATCTTGAAATACTAGTTTCTTGGCAGAACCTACTCAAATATTTTCACTGAACCTTAGATGAGACTTATTGTCTGCATGTCCCTAGGAAGCACTCCCTGGAGGAACAGGAAAAAAAGCAATTGTAATTATACTGAGGGGACATACTGAAATTTCCTACCAGCCTACCAAGTGTGAAATAAATATTGCAGTGTAAATGACATTTTTTCAAGAATGAACTGAAAGGAGCGAAGAAGTTGATCCCTACTTATAGCTGGTGCTTCTGTTCAGGTAACTAAAAATCCTCAGATAGAGGTTTTGAAGTTTTTCTGTGAGTAAAATGGAGACATAGCCCAGACTTCATGAAGCTTTAGCCCCAAAGAAAGCAACTGATCTACTGGATCACAACTCTAGCTGGTATAAAGCAGAACAGCTCCACTGGCTTCAAAGAGGATGCACTGATTTTCCTCACTTGAGTGTTTTGCCAAAATCTGTTTATACCTGAAAGAACAATATTTTTATTTGCATTTTATAGCACTAAGTGGGAGGATGGAACAAGGAGGAGTAATGGCTTTCTTCTCTAAAAATAGACAATGTATTAACAGGAGAAAACAAGGTTTGCAAACTGAATTTTACAGGAAGACAGAGCTATATTTCCTGTTTAGCCTAATGAAATGTAATCTTAGGAGTGTTTTTACGTTATTTATCAAAATATCTAAATCAATACTAATCAACACTAACCAAGCTTGTATGGAAGAT
>WBNQ01068682.1:0-36320 GCA_013401375.1 Spizella passerina | reverse complement strand
GCTGGGGCAGCTGCTGCCCAGAGTAGGCCCTGCTAGGCCACAAGGTGCAAACTCTCGGGGTTTGCCAGGCCCCAGTCTGGAGCAGGTTCGAGTAGGTCCAAAAAAGGGAAAGGAAAAACAGTCCAGGAAGAAATTTGGACTGTTTAGCTAAACTAATGAGCAGAAGCAAGAGCGAGAGAGCAAAGTGAAAAGCAAAAAAGCAAAAGCAGCACCATGTACTGCCCTGTCTGTGTGTCACCCAGGCTGATAAGAAAACACAAACAAAACTTTCACTCTTCAGAGCCAGTCTTGAAGGCACAGAACATAATATCCAGCATAAACAGGACACATGAATGGGGACACAAGCATCATAACATCACCCTAGGACAGATGATGTGGAGGAGCTGCTGGGCTCTCCAGCTCTCTGCCCTGGGGCACAGGAGCCTGAGAATGACTGCAATGGTCCCTGGTTTGTGCTGCTCACCTGGCTCTGGACATGGGACCCTACAGGAGCAGAGGGGCCTCAGGAGCCCCGAGTGCCATTTTCCCATCACATGAAGTATTTTTGGAGCTGTGTCTGCTGTCACCTTGCTGAGGCTGTTGGGTGTTTTGTGGCTCTCAGCCTCGTGGTTTCCCCAGCAGGAACCCTGACTGTCCCTATCTGGTATCATGGGGAAGATGCTAAGGATTAATATTTACTGCTCCTCTGCAGCACATACAGGTGCCTTCCCAGTGTCTTTCCAGTGAGAAATCCTGGGATCTGAGAAAGCAAGGAGATTATTTTTCTGCCTTTCCAATCTGCATTTTCTAACTGATCATTTGTTAGTTGTCTTTACCAGGCATTTTCTAGTTTGTCCTGTCTGCAGGAAAACTCTTCTGCAAGACAAACCTGGAAGTTCTGCAGGACAGCACAAACGCAGCTTTGTAAATTTGTGTGAAGTTTATCTTCAGTGGGCAGAGGAGATTGAATAAAAGGGCTTGTGTAAGACACACCTATTAAGGGAATATTTTCAAATTGTTGCTATGAAACCTGTTCAGATTCTGATGATATTCATTTGTATGGCTGTGAGGAACCAGTGGGAACAACTCTCAAGTGTTCTTCCAGTCCCCTGAGGACTGACAGAGACATTTTGGAGTGTTTGCTTTGTGGCTGTGGTGCAGCAGCCAAGCAGTGCAATGGAGCAGCCAGGGTTTTATGTGTGTGTGGGTCAGTGCAGGTTAAACCCTCAGTCTGCCTTGGAACTGCACCATTACTTAGAGCACCAAGTGGCACCGAGTGGGGCTGAAATTGCTGCTAGATGTGGGATTAATGGCAGCAGCTGAAGTTGCCACTTTGTCATGCAGACGTTAATGGCTTGGTGGGATCATATTTAAAACTCTGTGTGTGGATAAAAGAATGCTGCTCTGCTTGTTATGCAATTTCCCAACAGCCTGTAGAGCCTGGGCTGTGCTGCTCCCCAAACAAAGGGGAATGACAGGGACAAACCACAAAACTTAAATTGCTTAATCTGCTTAAATTGTAGTGTTATACATTGCCATGATTAAGTAGGGTATAGTGTGGGTAAAAAAAAGAGGCTGCATGTATATTTTGCCCTTTACAGATAAGTAAATAAAATGCCTTATTGCAAGTAGGTTTTGGTTCTCTTAGAATGAAAAAAAAAAAAGGGTAAAATCAAGTCCAACATCTGCTTGGTTTGCTCAGCCAAGAACTTGCCTTTAAAGCAGAATTTCAGGAAAAAGCCCAAGTGCTAAGGTCAGCAAGCAGCGGAGGCATCACTTCCCAGTGGATGTGGAGGTGTGCTGGTATTTTCAGAATATCTCTGCATACATCTCTATGTAAGGTCTCTTTGTTTTTGCCACATACCAAGATTTTTGAAATTATGAAACTGTTCTGCTTCTCCATTGCAGTAATCATTGCAATCTGGGCTTTCCTTGCCTGGGGAACCCTCTCATGGCAGGGTCCCAGGCTGGGGAAGCTCTCCCTGAGCTCAGCTCTGTGTGGCCACTGCTCAGGACCAGGAAAACAGGCTTGACCATAAGGATGAGGTGCTGTGGAATTTCCCTTTCAATTAAAACTTGGCTGTTCTTTGTTCTCCATCATGGCCAGTGTGTTCTGGTCCACATGGGGAGGGTGGGACCTGCTGGGCACTGCCTGGTGCATTTTTGGAAAGCCAAACCACCGAGGCTCCTAAAAATTATTGCTGCACAGGGGGAGGATGGTGTGAAACCTTGGGACATTTCCCCCTCAGAGCCATCCCCTGTGTGCTGATGGAACCCTCTGGGGGCAGCTCAGCTCAGGCCCAGTGTGAGCACAGACTGCACATGGTGACTGAGCTCCCTTTGCTCCCCACGCAGCCCAGCAGCTGTGGCAGCCCCTGCCAGCTGTGCTGTGCCTTTGCCAGCTGTGCTGCCCCTGGGCAGGGCTTTGCCAGGCCCCCCCTGAGCTGCTGGAGCTGGGGATGGATGCCCACCAAGGCCTGCACTGGAGCAATCTGCTCTGCACAGCTCTGCAAAGCTCCAGAACTCCCAAAGTTCAAGGGGGAAGCTGCTGCCAGTGTTGCTGATCCTGCTGAGTTTTGGCTCAGAGCTCAGCCTCCCTCTCCCGGGCTGATGTCCATGAGCTCAGCCTTGAGGGCATTTTCTGGGCAGGGATACCAATAAAAGGCCCCAGTCTGTGGTGGCAGGGCTGTGGTGACCTTCCCTCTCTGCTGTGCCCTGCCCTGGGGCAGCCTCAGCTCTTGAGGGCTCAGAAATGCAGGGCAAGCACAATTTACATCACTCCACCCTTGGAGTTTAGTGCTGCACTCAGGTTAGTGAGGTACTGCTGATACAGAGCACTGAGAGTAAGTGATGGCAGCCCCAGAGTGACCAGGACACCATTTATATCAACAAAATAACTATTAATATCAAATTTCCCCCTCAGAATAATTTATGAATTTAATTTAGCTTTTCTTTAATTTTAATTTCCTACACAAGAATCTAATTTATGCATGTTTAATAAAGGTTTAATGTCTATAAATCATGGAGCTGTATTTATTTTAGGAAGTTGTAAGGACTTGATTTTAAAACAAAACTGTCTCTTCATAAAATATTATATTGATAATCCATGCAAATATAAGGAAATTCTCTTTGGGGAGAATCCAGACAGGTGGATTTTAGGAATAAAAAAATGCCTTATGAAAATGGCCTGAAATCTGCCATATCATATTTCAAGTGAATTGCAAATTTTGCTTGTGAATAAAACCTGAATGTTTTTTTAAGTCTGCACCAAAATAATTCATACTGAGCACACACACTGACACAGAGAAGTTGTGGGCACTCAACCCTAGAACCTGCAATTTTCTCCAAATGTTAATAATGATCAAGTTCAAACAGTTTATTTTGCCTAAGACTTCTAGTTCAAGTCTTCTTAACAGGCTAAAAAAATTAAACAAAATCTCATAATCGATCCTCTGGGACACCTGTCTTCACACAGCCCTCCCAGGAACCTAAAATAGAGAGAAGAGGCCATTAAACATGTGAGCTGATATAAAAAATAGAAGCTGGAAGGGGAGAGGATGGAGAAAAAACTCTAGAAGCTACCAACAGAGGGGACACTTTTGTACTTTTGGTGACACATTTTGCCTGAACAAACAGGGCCAGCATGGGCAGGTGCCATGCCCTGGGGAGGTGCTGCACAGAGCACTGACTCTTTGGCAACAAACTCCGGTTGTGCAGCCCAGGGAGTGTGTTTGGGTGCTGTGTGTGTTTGTTTGGGTGCTCTGTGTGTATGTGTGTCTGTGTCTGTGGGGGTGTGTGTGTGTGTTTGGTGTGTGTGCGTGTGTGTGTGTGTTTGTGTTTGGGTGCTGTGTGTGTGTTTGGGGGTGTGTGTGTGTTTGGGTGCTGTGTGTGTGGTTGGGTATGTGTGCGTGTGTGTTTGGGTGCTCTCAGTGTGTTTGGGTGCTGTGTGTGTGTGTGTTTGGGTGCTCTCAGTGTGTTTGGGTGCTGTGTGTGTGTGGGTACCCCCTGGGTGCTGCCTGGTGCTGTTTTTGGGTTCATTCCCCAAAGCCCTACTGAACTGAATTCCCCATCCCAGCAAGGCCCAGAGCATGATCCTGGGTACCTGGGCTGCATCCCAGTGGGAGAAATGCCCTGGAAATGCCAGGAATGGGCTGAGCAGTCAGGAGTGAACCCTGTTTATCATGCAAGAAGTGGGTAATTCCATCCCTGCCTTCCTGCTGCCTCTCCATTTGCTGCAGCCTGTTGGTGCCTAAGTGGTGAGCACTCGAGGCAATACATTAAGACTTGAAAGGAACAATAAATTTTACAATTAGGTTAGCAAACAGCAGCGATGGTATTTCTCCCTGTTGATAATTACAAATCAATTATCTCATATGTTTTTAAAAATGATAACTCCCATGGTGGTGTTGCACAGCAAATGTTCTCAGAAAGATGTGAGAACTTCAGGGCCAAGTGCTAGAACGTGTGCAGTGGTTAGCAACAGAAATGTTTGAACCCTGAAGCAATCCTTCTGTGAAAAATGTATTAAATTAAGGTCAGCTGGAGCAAACTGCTGCTGAACATGGTTAGTGTAAAAGAGAGAGCATCTTCAAGGAGGGAGATAATGGGACTGAATTTTTATGTCTAATGAACTGAAGATCCAGGCTCTGATGCAATGTTTTACAATCTGTTTATTGCACTACAGGGGATTTTGTTCAATTCCATGAGCAACACTGCAAGTATGAAATAAAGTCTTTCATAATAAACTAATGACTGCACGAGTCTGATTTCAGCAGATCAGTCTTTCTGTTACAAGCAATGGTTGGGTTGGTTATTTCTACTAAAAGGGCTGCAATGATTTACTTTAGCCTATACATAGGCTGTTAGAATTAATTGACAAATAATCAGGGTAAATCCATGCTCTAATATTGCATATCTAACTGTAGTAACAGAGAGAAGAGCAAAGATAAATAGTTTGTGAACAATAATGGTATTTTTAAAGGAAAGCTGCATGAGAGAGGCCTGAAGGGAGTGGAGGGGCTCTGTCCAGCAGGGCAGGGCTGGGTGGGTTTGTGGAGTGGGCTTGTGGTCACTGCCCTGGAGCTGCCCTGCAGTGACCAGCAGAGACATTTGATGTGTTCCTGGTGCTCCCCATTCCCATCTCACCCATGTCTGAAATGGCCTCTGCACCTGCAGGGGTGGGGTGAGGCTGCTCTCACCCTGCATCTCCCCTGTCCTTTCCTCTGAAGGCTCCTGAGGAGGTGACACAAGGCACTGTGCTGGCACCAATGCACATGTGGGGCTGCACTGGCAGTTGCAGAGACACAGACAATGTGTGAGAACCCAAACAAACAGCACCCACACACAGCTCAATTCCTGCATGCAAATGTTGTGCTTGCAGGTGCAGACAGGATAATTGTGCATGGAAACAATCACAGCCCATTTGCATGGGTAATTGGCGTATACAGGGATGGCACATGCATATCTACTGGTGCAAAACTGCTTTGGAATCCAGAGAATTCCCGTGGCACTGCCTCAGCCCTGGGAACAGCTTCCCTTTTTCAGCCTTTTTGCTCCCATGGATATTGCAGTAAATAGAGCAATGGATGTGTGATGTCCTTCCATGAACAGAGCAGGGAAAGATTATGTCAGAAAATCTCTTCTGATTTTCAGAAAAAGGAATAAAAGGAATACATATGTGTTTGTGTGTGTGTATATATATATATATTNATGTATGTCTTTAAGAAAGCACCATTCCCAAATTCTCTCCTGCTCTCCTTGGGAACTGAAAACAGAGAGGAAAGAGCAAGAAGCTCTGAAATGGGAGAGAAAAAGAGCCCAGGCTGAGAGGAAAAGGGGCTCTCAGTGAAGCTGCATCCCATTTCATGATGGAAGCTGCTGACATTGCAGCTTCATGACCTTTCCCAACAACCCTGACAGGCTTTACAGCAGCTCTAAATTAGAGCATGGAGCAAAGTACAAGTGGTTGGAAAGTGAGTGCAGCAGGCAATTGCTGTAGAGTTTTTTGTCACTTTTAGTCCTAGTGAAGCCTAAGTACTATATTGTCTGTTTTGTTGACAGCACCTGCAAAAGTAAAATGAAAAACAAAAGTCTCTGACACTGAAGGATTATCTCTGTTAATTTTCCATGTTTTGCTCTGAAGGAGTGACATTTGTACTTTTAGACTTTTGTACTGCAGCTTTCCACTATTGTGCTCCTATTGTATAGAGTTTAGAGTTTGGGATGGAAATGAGTGTAAAAATGTACCAAAGTGCTGCTTTGGCTCCTGCTGTATGTGTGCAAGAGAATGAGAGTAATTTCATCATTTCTGTTGATTAATAATTTTAGATGTGTTTTTTGCATGTGTCTGAGATGTGACAGCACAGATCTTTAGTACCTAATAACATTATGAGATATACGCCTTACACATGAGATATAATAGGATATATTAAGTGGGGCTTATACTAAAGACATTTATTCTCACAAGTTCTGCTGCATGGCAACCCTAGGATTTGTAATTATTTTCTGGTTGGGAATGAAATTCTGGTGTAATTCAGTAGCATTTGCAGGGAACTGTGGTGACCTGACACAGAACATTTGGATGGAAGTGAGCAGCACAGCACAGCCCCCACCAGAGCTGGGCTGGAACCACCATCAAACCAGCTGGGGTTACACTGGGAGCAGCTGAGGAATTGGAATAACAAGAGCCTGGGTCTAGTTCTCAGAATGTTGTTAAAAACAAGTTCCCCACTGAAGCAAACCCATTACTTTTGTTGTTGCTTTAATCAAAAGTTTTACACCCATTTTTAATTGCAGAAAGGGCTTATTTTGGGTCCTGTGCTTCTGGAAGGTTATTTATGATGTCCAGAATCAGTGGTTAATCCTTTTAAAGTGTTCTTTTTTGACATCTGCCAGTCCAATGGCATCTTCCATGTGCTGTGGAAAGCAGGGAGGATCTGTCAGAGATCTGAATCTTGGTGGGGAAACCTTTCCATGGAAAGTTAGACTTGACTTTTTCAAGAGACTAAAAATATCTTCTAGGGCCATGTGTGGTGTGTGCTGCTTTCTTTTAAGGAGTTTTTAGATTTCAGTTGTTTTGGGAGGATCTGGGTGTTCCTGGGCACATTAACACTTTTCTGTTGCTTGGCTTTGAATGTGGGCGGGTTCGCACTGAGAAAGGTCTCTTTACATAATTTCCTTTATTTATTTCTCTCTATTAATAGGTTTCTGTGCCTACTACAGTTTATTGGCTACATAAACTACAAAATCTGGTGAACTTTATGGTGCAGCACAGAGTGAGATCCATGAAATGAGTGCAGCTGGTTTGTGCAGGGACTCAGAGCACACAGAGGGGCTGATAACAAAGCTGAAAGAACACCATTCACCTTCTAACATCTTTCCATTAGAGTATGGAAAAATCCAGAGAGCTTCCCTAGGGGGGATCTCATTGATTCCCTCTTTCTGTGACAGCTGCTCACAGCCTCCCACCACCGCCCTGCTGTTGAAGTTTCAGAGCTGAGGAGCTCAGCACCTGGAGGGATGTGTGGTGAGAGGAGCCAGGGCTCTTGCAGGTGCAGGTGCTGTGGGGAGGATTTCTGCAGCCTGTGTTCTGGGCACTTGGCATTCTCCATTGCTGGGGTCGATTTATTAATAGGTTACTCATCACTTATGGGCAAATGTTTGCAGATTCCCAGGAGTTTCCATTCAGGAAGCACAGCAAACATCCAAAATAATCCAGCTGGGCAGCTTTGCTATTCATCTTTTGCTGCATGCCTTCAGCTGAACACAAGTGATGAGTTGTCCACAAAATAAAATGTCAGTTTTTATTTATGCCAGTCTCAGTGGTAAAAAGGCATTTCCAGTGCTAGAACTGACCCCTCATTTTTCAGCCCTGAGTCCCTGGGATTGCAAGAGGAGGGATGGGCTGGGATGCAGAGCTGTCCCTGCAGTGCCTGGGGAGGGAAGCCCAGCCTGGCACCCTGGCACAGCAAAGCACAACCAGATCACACTGATGCCAGGCACAAAGCTGATTATGGGCTCTGCTCATCCTCTGGATTCACATCAAAATGTCTCAGAAGCCAGAACTCCTGCTGGGCTTAACAGTGTGGATTACACTGCAGATTAATATATATATATAGTCAGGACCTTTTCTATGGATGGTTCCTTTGTCACTCCTGGAGAAGGGGGGGGGGGTCTCTTGGGGGTCTCTGGTGTTCTCGGGGGTCTCTGGTGTTGAGATGACCCCGAGATGTGTCAGAGTCTCTTTCCCCAGCCCAGCAGCCGAAGGAGGAGTCAGGATTCTTTTGTTCTCATTCTCAAGGTTGTTTATTTTCTCTTATCTGTTCCATTCTTTCTCTGACCTGCTGAGATCTGTCCAGCAGGGTGGGTTGTGGCACAGTCCCTGCCCTTGGGGTGGTGTTGGCTTTTTATATTACAAACTACATGTGCTTTATTTACAAAAATTTTCTAATACCTATCACCTATATTAGACTGTCTGTCTCTACTCTAAACCAATCCAGAAGTGCCACCATCCCAGCAGAAGATGGAGGACAAGAAGAAGGACAGGACATGCCCAGATTCCTCCATTTTGCCTCTTGAATCCCCATTCTAAAACCCCAAAATTCTACATTTTCATCCTGTGGTAAATTCACTATCATTCTACTCAAACCCTTGTGGCTTGTAAATCTTCACACAAGGTTGGTAATTGTTTTTTCCATGGACTAAAATGGAAGGCACAGGTGTTTGTGACTCCGTGCCAAGGTCTCTGAGCCCCCTGCCAGGGTCTGGAGCCATCCAGAGGAATCTCCTGGGTTCCCACAAGCTCTCAGCTGGCTGTGGGAAGGATCACGCTGTGACCCTGCTCAGCCTGGCAGCAGCAGCAATGGAAGTTGTGTGAGGCACAGAAATCCCCTCCAGGGTGGGCAGAGCAGGGCAGCCGCAGGAGCACAGCCCTGGGCTGGCACAGGCTGGATGTGGTGCTGAAAGGAGTTATCCAAAATACATGAGCAAAACTGTTCTTAACCAAGAGCTGTGTGATCAGCAGAGTTTGCTGATTCAGCTGGCCAAGGTGGGTTTGAAACTGGAATAGTTTTTGTTGTGAGGAGCAGAAGGGTTCCTGAGAGCTGCCCCTGCAATTCCTCATGAACCCTCCCAAGGCCGCTCATTGCTGTGTTTCTGTGCTCTTCACTGACACCCATTCCTTTGCACTCACAAAGACCCTTGAAAATACAAGTTAGGTGACCTCTGCTGACTCCCAGCCATATTAAATTTCATGTTTTTATCAGAGGAATTCATTACCCTTATTGTTAAGATACAATGAATAACTGGCAGCTTTTTGGAATTAGACAGCAGCCTGATGTTCTATGGCACTTTGACCATACTTTATATGCTTTGACATTTTATTTCATTTAATATTGTAGGATGCCCCAAGGTGCTTTAACCTGGAGGCTGCTGTAAAAATAAAGCTGAAATGCATCCTAGGAGCATTTTGGGAAAGCTTGGCTGTCGAGTCATTGGTACATGGAGCCAGCAGTTAAAATACACAGTAAAAGAGTTTCAATAACCCACTAAAAATGCATCATTTATTCCAGCTTATCCATCCCAGTGTGCAAAGAGAGCTCTGGAAATCATTGCAGCTCCTCTTCCTAAAACTGCACACGGAGCCATTCTGCCTTCCAGAGACACAGAGTGAGGTTTGTGTGAGGGAAGGTTAAAAGAAGGGAACAATGATTCCTCCACAGCCGAAAATTGTCCTCTTTAAACTTTAATTGTTCATGCATAAAATGGGGCAAGTGATGAGCTGAACCAGCAGTATGGAGGGATCTGTAGGAAAGCCTACATGATGCTGTAAACCCTGAGTATCTTTTTCCAGCTGTTTTGCTCAATTTCCCTCTCCCAGCTGCACCAGAGCAGCTCTCCAGGTGACTTGGGAAGGGCCCATTTTTCTCCTTCTGAAAGATTTGGGGTTGGAGGCTGCACAGAGCCCTGCAGTCCATGGGAGTCCTTGGAAGGGCACTGGGGTTTAACTCTCACCCTCAAGGGAATGTTCCCAGATGGGGTGAAGGGCAGATATTCTGGTGAGATAGGTCTTTTACATAATTTCTGTAACTCTGAATAAAACAGATTATTCTGATTCCTACAGTCATCTGTAAGAAAGAAAATAGTCCAGCCTCACAGACCCCAACCGTAGAGAGAGATTGTTCTATTGTATTTGTACAATTAAGATAATAGTCTATGATTTCCTCCTTGTTATCTTAAGGAAAAATAAGCATTCATGCAAACACTGGTTATTAAGAATCCTAACTGCTGTCATTGTTGTATAGCTTTTTATGGCCTCAAAGAAAAGTTGGGAGATGGAGCATTTGTAAGTGCTTTAATAACTGGTTGTCACTTGCCAAATAATGGACACCAAGGATATCAGCAATTCACACACAGAGCCACTCAAAGGCTGAAGAATGTAGAGTTATTAATTTCAAAGTAAAGAGCTGAGTTTAGTGTCTGGTAAAGGAAGCAGCTTTGTGGTTTGCAGGAATCAGAGGTTTGCTGTGGAATACAAGGTCTCAGCTCTGGGCAAATCCTCTGAGGCAGAAACATTCTCTGGCTTCTTAGAAAAAGTTTCTCCTCTGTTCCATGTTGGGTCATGTGGTGCTGTAGGTGGAGATAAAGCATATTTTTTAAACTTAAAAGGTTACTTTATTCAAAGAAACTTGCTGAGTCAAAATAACAACTGACTTCTGGGGAATTAATTCTCAAATCAATTTGGTAGTATCATCTCCGAAAAAAATCACATATTTCTTTTTGCTTATATATACACAATTACATGTACATGTAGAAATAACAATTATTATTGTGTTATCATCTAATAAAAACCTCCTGAATGCTTAAAAATTTGATATGGCTATTCAAGTCTCATGGCAAAGCATTTGTCTCTTGCATACCTGAATGCTGAAAGTTTCATTACCAGTGTGTGAATTTGCTCCTTTAGATCCTTCTTTAAAAGAAAAAAAAAATCAGCAATGTTGAAGTCTTTGGAACAAGCTTTATTTTGTTTTACAGTGTTGCTAGTGTATTGAGAAATATCACATCATATTAACTTAGTTTTTTCTGGCTCACTCGCTTAGAGGTAACAGGACAAAATGCATTATAGGCTGAATTTTAAGTGCATGAAGTAGTTTAAAATCTTTTTTTCCCCTATGAATAGTAGCTGCCACCAATGCACAGTGATGCAGTGATTAATTTGGGATTCTCCAGGGATGGCTGGCAGTGATTCCTGCATTCCTGTCCCAACATCACAACCTGATTCACAGCTCATTCCATCACAACTGTGCCACGGGCAGAGATCACTCTGTTTTGTGGGGCTGGGATAGGGCAGCATGGCCAGGATCTGTTTTGTAGGGCAGTGTGGGGAGGATCACAGTCTGCAGCTCACTGTGACCCCTTTATTCAGCTTGCCCTGAGGGAACTGGTCAAATGAGGGATGGGAATGATGGTTCTGCCCGGAAAATAAAAACTTTAACAACCAAAATAACAAACACAGAAACTGCAGAGTAGAGGGGCAAGATCCAAGACCAGGGTGTGGTGAACATAGCAAGGTACTGGGGTATTCTGAGGGCAGGGGTCCAATAATGAACACGAACTTGGAACTTGACCTTATTTGTATCAGGTTCTGAACCAGCTGAGAACAAGAACCAGAAACCTGACCAAACACAGCTCCATTTCATATTGGCTCCCGTGACCATACCCTTCTCTCCATGGCCTGACTAGGTGCCCCTTTTTCAGTGTCCTGTTTCCCATTGATACCTTAGGTTTTCAGTTTTTCTGTTCTGCTTTGGTGTGCAGCTTTTAGCTTTATATTAAGTGTTACTGGGATCTTTGCACAGGGTGGTGAAGATAAAACAATCTCATTCTAGCTGGAGACTCAAGGACAATCTCTTCAAACCTTGGGCCCAAAGCATGAACAATGTGAAAAGAGGAGGGCAGGCAAGCAAGGAGGATGAAATTTTGTCATTTGAAGCTGTTAATTGGGCAGTTAACTCCTATATGAAAACGGACTAAAACTTATAAAAATGTGAGATCTCATGACCAAGGCCTCCTTTGCTTCCATTTTGGAGCCATCTGGGCAGAGCCATGACTGTGGCTCCAGTACTGTCAGGGTGTGGCCTTTGAAGGCCCTTCAATAAAAATCCACTTTGTTCCTCTGAATTCCATCCAGCCTCTGTTCCAGCTCCTGGGGGCATCACCATGCTCTCAGGTTGATGCCTCCTGTATGTGCTACTGAAGCTAAGCCACCATTTATCTCAGCTGGACACGTTTCCACAGGCCAGGATCTGTTTACAGCTGCCTGGCCAGTGATCCAGAAACAAGGCCTGGAAAACCCTGAATGGCTTTTGCTGCTTCTTACAACACAGGGTGAGATCCAGAGGTGTTGGGAACTGCAGGAAAGTGCCTGCAAACCCTATCAGGCAGAAATACATGCAATTAATTTCTGCTGTTTTCTGCTTTTACAGTGTGGAGGGCTGTGAGGTTTATTATCTCTATGGAGGGCTTTCCCTGATTAAACTCTTAGAGCCCTTACTCTGAAATCTGCAGCCCTGGTTGTACTTTTAGCTACAATATTTATTAAAACTCACTTGCACTGAACAAAATGCAAGCTGTACTATTTGGGGTGCAGTGGATGTCAGTCCTTGGGACAGCTGGGAAGGAGGGAGAATTAGCAGATGCAGTTCCTCATGGTTAAACTCCCACCCTTGAATTCTCCATAAGCTGCACAGTGAAGGTGAAATATCGTGGGTGATTCTTCTGGGGGAGACTCTCACTGCCAGGGGCTGGGGAGGATGGGAAGTGTGCTGCAGAGGAGATGCAGGTTTGCATGCCCTTGTAACTCCAGGTTTTCCAGGTCTCCTCTCAGTTGCTTTTTTACATTTGACCAGGAAGAACAAGAGACTCCAAAAGCACCTGCAAGACAAAGGAGCCGATGTGAGGATGCAGCACTGAGGGAATGTTTTACAGGAACGTTTCTTTGCTGCCACTTTCTCTGTCCTAGTCAAAGGCTCTGCAATCTCTCCATATTTATTGCTTGGTTTAATATACATTATTTAGAGTTTCCCCTGACCTTCATCCCTGGCTCTGAACCACGTTGCTTAATTTTGTGCAGATGGACACAAACACTTCCCCTGCAAATGTGAAATGTGGCTCTGAGATTTTCTGGGTGTGGGAAGGGCCCCCAGACCTTTCATGTTTCAAAGGCTTTGGAAGGATCTCCCAAAGCTGAGCTGGACATCTCCACTCTGCCACTGGAAGTTCATGGATTAAACAGAGATCTGAACAGAGATGTGCCATCACTCATCAAGCTGGTCAAGAATATTTCCCTGTTTGAATGTCTGCCCCACCCCAGTTTGGGAAGAAACGTTCCCAGCCTCCTCTTTTTGGGTTATTCCTCAGCTTTTTGTGTCTGGAGATCATTAAGCCTGTTCCATGCATCCCTATGTGAATCCAGCTGCAGCAGTGTGAGGTAGGTGGAGCCCTCAAATCTCAGGAAAATCCCTCTATCCACTCACCCTGGGGCAGTGCAGCTTTTTATTTCTAATGCAGGGAAAACTGAAGCTTAACATTACACCTCCTTGAAGGAAGCATTTGAATTCCTAAAAGGGTTCTGTGTTTGAGGCATTATAATCTGCAGCTATTATGATTATTTTTTATTTCCCTTTTAAGCTGAAGGTGGGAATTGGGGGTGCTGCAGTCTTTGAGAGGAAGATAGTTGAATTTTGGCTTTCTGCATGGTGGAACAGAGGAATTCTGTGACAGCCATTTATACAAATGGGCCAAGACATATCAGAGCTGTATGTGCTGCCAGTGCCTGAGCATTGTCAGGTTTGTGCCTCCTGATCTTCACTACAAAGAAACCATGCAAACATGTCACTTTATCACTTTGAGGAGTTAATTTGTCATCCAGGATGGTTTTAATCTCCGAGAGCACAACCATTTCTGAATTGTTTGTTTTATAACTCTGCTCTGAGAGACGTTGCTGGCTTTGACGTGCCTGTTGCTCTCGCCACAGGCAACAAAAAAACATCAGAGAGCAAAATATTTACAGGGCAGAGGGTCCTGCTGACCATGCAGCTGGGGAGGGCTTGCTGTGGCCAGAGCAGAGGGGACACAGTGACCAGGGCAATGATCACAGTGTGGACAGGACAGTGGTCACACTGTGGCCACGGCAGAGGTCATGCTTTAGCCACAGCAGTGGTCACACTTCAGCCAGGGCAGCAGGCACACAGTGACCAGGGCAGTGGTGACCCCTTGGCTGAAGCAGTGGTCACTCCATGGCCGGGGCAGTGGTCACTCTGTCACTCTGTGCCCAGGGCAGTGGTCACTCCATGCCCATGCCAATGCCATCTCCCGCGTGTCCCCCCAGCCCCGTGTCCCTCAGGCCCTGCCTGGGTTGGGTTCTGAGGTGAGAATGGTGGATTTTGGATTTTGGCTCTTGTGTCCCTGCCCAGGTGAGCTCAGAGAGCTCTGGCAGCTGAAGCCATTCATTCATTTATTTGTTATGGACAAATAACAATATAAAATAGGGTTCTGTGGGTTTGGGCAGTTTCTGATCTGTGCTCTCCTGGTCCTGCCTGGGAAGGAGGCAGGGACACATCACAGCTGGGACTTGGTCTCTGTCACTGTGGGAATTGTCACTCACTTCAATAATTTAGGAGTCATTCTCTTCTTCATTTTCTGTCCAAAACTAAATTCCAACTGGAAAATTGATGGCACTTTTCTCCACAGACTGTGAGCACTTATTGTCTAAGGAATTCAAAGGAAAAGAGCTTGATGGCTCCATTCTCTTGGCACCAGCTCCATCCAGGAATTTTGTGGATCCTGATTTCACCAGTACCTTGAGCACATGTATTTTTAAAGTCTTTTTTCTCTTTTTCCTTTCCTTTCCTTTCCTTTCCTTTCCTTTCCTTCTTTTCTTTTCTTTTTTCCCTTTCAATTTTTTTTTGCTGGTCTGGAGATGCCCAGGAGCCACTGTATATTTAATGTGACAGAAAACTTTAAAAGTAATTTCTGTCTTTAACAGAAATTTATATTATATAATCTCTTTATGTTTTGGTGTACATACATAGAAGTATAAATAGAACACTTTTTAACTTATTTATGAGGGTTGGAGTATTGGGATCATCAATATCATACTGCAATAGTTAAAGGTTTTCATCAAGATAAAAATTTAAAGGGAAAACCAATTTTGGACACAGCTTGGTTATTGCAGTAATAAAAGTATTAAATTGCAGCTGATGGAGGTCAGAAGCCAGAGAGGGAAGAGCCACAGTGACAGGGAAAGAAAGCAAATATGGCAACTGGAAAGAAGGATGGGTAGGAAGGAGACTATTAAATATCCATGTTTTAATACAAAGCCCATATAGAGTAACTTGGAAGTAAAGGCAGTTTGAATTGCATTTTACTTGGTTTGCTGGTAAAGGAGCCGATACAACTGGGTGGCATTTCAGCCCAGCAGCTGCAGCAGCTGCCCTGAGAGATGCTGGTGGGCAAAGGAAGTTTGCCTGGAGGGAATGAGCTGCCCTGGCTCCCCAGTGAGGCTCAGCAGCTCTGGAATGTTCCCCAAAGCTCAGGACTCCACCACTGACATTGCCAGGAGACTCTGGAGCTCTGCTGGGACAGGATGGAACAGCACAGAGCAAAGTTCTTCCTTTGCATCTCTGATTTCTGAAGCTGTGCTGACAGCCTGTCACTGCCTGCCTGTGCAAACAACCCAGACCACAAACCTCAGACCCAAAGTGCTGAGAGAGAAGGAAACTGCAGGAAATTCTGCCAAAGAAACCCTAGGAATGAGTCAAACCCAGTATTTTTCCTATCTGAAATGTGACAGTAGCATATAATTAAATATATATGTGAACACAAACTGTTACATATCTTAAAAATCAGGCTACAGTGCTCAGCTTGAGTAACAAGGCCCAGGGATGTGGTTTCCAACACTCAGTTTTGGGCATTATTTAGTTTTACAGAGCTGGAAGTCTGCATTTTTGTGTTGAGTAATCAATGGGCTTTTCTTCCCCTCCTGCTGGTGTCCTGTCCCACAGGACAGAGTGCCCTGGAGCCCCTTGGGGTGCAGCACAAACCCTGAGCCTGAGCAGGCCAGCCCAGGCTGTCCCCTCCCAGCTGTTCCTGTGGCTGGGGTTTGGGGCAGGATCCAGCTGGGCACTGCCATCCCTGACTGCCTCTGAAGCCAATCATTGGTTGGACTGGCAGAGGATCCTGGAGATTCTGGCACAGCAGTGAGAAAACAATGGGATTGCCTGTGCATAAACCCTGGGAGCAAAGAGCCAGTTTGGGTTCCCATGTTCCTCCAGGAGCACAGAGCCAGTTTGGGTTCCATGTTCCTCCAGGAGCACAGAGCCAGTTTGGGTTCCATGTTCCTCAGGAGCACAGAGCAAGTTTGTGTTTCCATGTTATCCAGGAGCACAGAGCCAGTTTGGGTTCCCATGTTATCCAGGAGCACAGAGCCAGTTTGGGTTCCCATGTTCCTCCAGGAGCACTGAGCCAGTTTGTGTTCCCATGTTCCTCCAGGAGCACAGAGCCAGTTTGTGTTCCCATGTTCTCCAGGAGCACAGAGCCAGTTTGGGTTCCCATGTTCCTCCAGGAGCACAGAGCCAGTTTGTGTTCCCATGTTCCTCCAGGAGCACAGAGCCAGTTTGTGTTCCCATGTTCTCCAGGAGCACAGAGCCAGTTTGGGTTCCCATGTTCCTCCAGGAGCACAGAGCCAGTTTGTGTTCCCATGTTCCTCCAGGAGCACAGAGCCAGTTTGTGTTCCCATGTTCTCCAGGAGCACAGAGCCAGTTTGGGTTCCCATGTTCCTCCAGGAGCACAGAGCCAGTTTGTGTTCCCATGTTCCTCCAGGAGCATGGACATTTGGATTTCTGTGGGCACTACACTGCTGGAGCATCCCTGTCCAGGGGAAACCCTGTCACTGAAATTCCCCTGCTGAGGAGGAAGGCACACTGCTTCAGGTCCCCATATCAGGAGCAGTTATTTGGTGTGGTTCCTTTTGTTATTTTCCCGATTGCTGGCTCTGATAGCTGAGGCTTAATTCAATGGCTGTGAACATGGAAAAACCTCTCTATGATAACCACTCTGTCTTGTCCTGATTGAATTTGTGATATGCTGTGGTCATCATTCAGTGGAAATCAAGTGCTGGGAGTAGTGGCTTCACATCAATTCAGTCAAATCACTGCTTAAAACTGGAGTTATAATGCTTTAAATTTAATTTTGTGGGCAAATTGCAGTTGCCAGCTCCTCAATTTGACTCGTTCCAAAAACATAAGAAATTGAAAATGCCAGGAGGCATCAGTCCTGTAAATATATTAATGCCATCTGGAGTGGAGTGACCTTGGGCATTTTGCTTGGCCTTAGTATCTTATTGTTGAAAGTAATTCAGCCATTAATACTTGATTGAATTTGTGCCTCTGACTACACAGAACTCGATTTTTACCTCTCACTCTAAGAGCAGGTGACATCTAATTTAATAAGGTAGAAGATGTGCATTATAATAATTTGTTGGGGTTTTTTTTTACAGAAAAAGAGCAAGCAAATAAATATAGATTGCTTTGAAATCCACTGTGTGTGCAGTACAGGAAAGAGAACAAGATTTCTGGGTTTTGTGACAGCCTCAGTGAAGCACAACAATTAATTTTAGAGCTACCTGCCTTTAAGCTATTTTTTATCAAGTTTCAAAAAAAAAATCTGCTTGTACCTTAAATCATTATCAAGCTTTGGGGAAACAATTTCTAGATTAAAATTACTTCAGGAGTGGTGAAATGTTACACTTTTGATAGAGGGCCCAGTGAAAATACTGGCAAGAATTCCATTGATTTGAATTGAGCTAAAATTTCAGGGGCTTCAAAAGGTGATTTACATCAATGAGGTGAAGGGAACCTTTGGCTCACTGCAGGTTAAGTGTGGTGCAAACCTCAGAGCACCCACTGCAGCTGATTCACCCTGGGTGTTCAGGGATGGGCTCATTAACACCAGTCAGCAATGCCACATCAGGAGGGGCTTGCCAGGGAAAATGAGCAGCTCTAACAGCAGCTGCCTTCTTGCCAGCAGAGGTGATAATTTGAATAGCAGCAGCAGTGTTTTACAGAACTCTGCACACAAAGCAGATTAATAGCTAGAAACACGGAAATCTGAAGGAGATTTGTAATGGGCAGAACTGTGGCGTTGCCTGGTCTCTGGCAAGGCCTGAGGTCCCACCAGTCTTGGAAAGATTGCTCAGTTATGGCAGGAGCCTGTCTCAAGGTGTGTGCATCTACCATGGCTGTTGGGAAAGCCTTTACAGCAAAGAATGTTTCTCCAAAGCAGTGAGATACTGGTGAATATTTCAAATATGAAGTGAACACTCAGAAGGAAATTTACTGAAGGCTTTGGAGCACTCTAGGGTTAAGCTCCCATCCAGTCAGCATAAAAGCAACATTTTTTTGGTGTAATATCCTTGCCTAGCCTTGTTGGTAAACTCAAATAAGCCTGTTTGGACATGGGGCTGATGTGTAACCCTTGGGAAGGTGACAGCCTGGTCTGCTGCCCTGTGCAGCCCAGGGCCTGTGCTGGGCCACTGGGGCCAGAAAACACAACCACTACCTAAAACCAGCAGAAAGCAAAGAGTGAAATGTGAAGAAATAATAATTTCATAACCATAATTTGCTCAAAGTGTGAAGAAATAATAATTTCATGAACATGATTTTCTCAAAGTGTGAAATAAGTGAGAAGCAGGCTCCTGGCATGAACTGCCCTCATGGGAGAAGGGCTGGGGGATGGCCCTGGACGGGGCAGCCTGGTTTGGGTTGAGGGGAGGGTCAGGGGTTCCCCTGAGCTGAGAGGCAGATCTTCCATCAGTCTGTGCCCACAGCCTGCTCTCTGAGCTGAATGTCACCTGTTAGAGTTACACAGTAACATCTCTAATAAATAGAAATACGGGAATTACCAATGTGCAGATCTGCTGATGGTTTTGGAGCAAGGCCTAAACTCAGGATTCAGTGTCAGCTCTGCCATGTCATGGCACCACTTTTGGCTGTCAGGGACTTTCAAACCTTACCTCACTTTTGCTCATGAAGCACTTCAGTCAATCAAATCCATATAAGCCAAAATGCAACCAAGTAAATCGTCCATGTCTTAGCAGTGACATTAAAGCTAAAATATGACCAAAGAGCGTTGTGCCAGGCTGGTCACTTAAAGAGGGACAGTGCTTACCTGGGGATTCCCAGAGAACAGCCAAACTCTTTGTATTGCAGGTTCATGAACCTTAAAGGTGCCAGGGAAGAGAGCAGTTTCTTTAGTGTAACTAATTGCAGTTAATAGAAGTACAGATAAAATTGAATCATTAGATGCCTTTCCTAAGAACCATAATGAAAATAGGCAGTAACAGCAATGACTCTTTCTTTAGTCTCAGCTGGTCCTGGACAGAGGGGGTCATGCAAGCATGGTGGGATCTCTGCTGCTCACAGTGACCCCCAGATTGTTCAAAGTCTCTTTTCCCAGCCTGGTGCTTGAAGAAGCAGTCAGAGCTCTTCATTTCTCAGTCTCAAGGTTGTTTATTGTTCCTTATCTATAAAATTCTTTCTCCTGCCCTGCCCAGGTCCATCCAGCAGGACAGACAGAGGCACTCTGTTTGCCCCCAGGGCAGTGTTATGGCTTTATACTAAAAACTACGTGTGCAATGTTTACAATTACTTTCCAATGCCCATCACCTGTGTTAGACAGTGAGCTTCTACTCTAAACCAATCTGTGAGTGCCACCATCACAGCAGAAGATGGAGGCCAAGAAGAAGAAGGAGAAAGGCTGGACAGACCCAGTTCCCTCCATCTTGCCTCCTGAACCCCCATACCAAAAACCCCAAAATCTGCTTTTACACCCCATGATAAATTCACTATCATTCTACTTAAACTGTTGTGGCTTGCAGATCTTCATCTAAGGTTGGTAACTTGCTCCACAGGTCACAATCAAACCCACAGGGGCATCCTGGGCTCTGTGCCAGGGTCTCTGAGCCCCCTGGCAGGGTCTGGGCTGCTCAGGACAGCCAGAGGGGTGTGCTGGGTCCTGACACAAGCATAACTTTATTTGTCATTTAGAGGATTGTTAAAGACCAAAGAACCTGAGATCCAAGCAGATCTGCTAGTGCTTTCTTACAAGTTTCCCTTAACCATGTGTTATGTGCCTTGTGTTGGATTAAATCTTCTCTATAAGGAAAAATGGGTTTCACACTGAACTTTGAATAATCAGATGATCAAATTTATTTGCAAATTTCCTGTAATTTTGCAAAGAGCTGCTCTGAATCCTGATGTTTCATACACCATATTTTAACAAGTGCTTGCACTTGCGTTATCAAAAGCCGCACAAAGAAGGATCAGCTATCACAGTTTAAGGAGTTATAAGTTTTTCCTGCTTCCCTTCCACTGAGATGTAGAGGAGGAGAATTTTGGCAAATCTTTGGAATTCTGGGGCCTGTTATCTGGTGAGTCTTACTGATATTCCTTACAAAATACACATTGAGAGTCATCCATTCTGTGTAAGCAATGGGAATAACCAGTATGGAAACTGGCAGGGTTTGCATTCAGTTTTCTGCTTTCATCTGGGCCATGAAAACTGAATGCTTGGAATCACAGAGTGATTCCAAAATCATAGGGGCTTTTTGCATTACTGAGAGAAATATGCATCAAAATATGAATCAAAAAGATATTACAATGATATCAATAATTTTAATATAAAAATATTTAAATTAAAATATATTCCCCTTGCCAGGCCAGCCCTTGGCCTTGTGAGGATTTCTGTCACAGTGTCCTTGCTGCTCCCATCCCAGTGGGGACACAGGGTGTCCTTGGCATGGCAGGGGGTGTTTGGCAGCAGGGCTGGGGTGGTGCCTCCCACCCCCTCCTTGGGGATTTAGAACAGCCCTGCAGGGGCTTTGGGTCCTGCTCTCCCCCTGGCTCCCTAAGCCAAGCTTATCATGGGGAAGGCTGGAGATGAGCTCCAGGGGGATGTGGGCACTGCTGGCACCACGGGGCTGGGGGGCGATGGCCACAGGACTGCTCAGGGACCCAGTGTGGGAGCCCAGGACAGCTCTGACTGCCCTGGAGGGCTCGAGCTCCTGGCAAGGGGCTCCCAGGCCCTCCATGAAGCCAAAGGCACCTGGGACTTTGATCTTGACCCATGGAAAAATTTACTAACCTCACATGAGGAACTGAAAGCCACAAAAGTTTAAGTAGAATGATAGTTAGTTTATCATGGGGTGAAAAGTAGAATTTTGGGGTTTAAAATGGAGGTTCATGGGGCAAGATGGAGGAATTTGGGCATGTACTGTCCTTCTTTCTCCCTCCTGGCCTCCATGTTCTGTGTGATGGTGACACTTCTGCATTGGTTTAGAGTAGGAAAAGACTGTCTAACATAGGTGATAGGTATTGGAAAATTGTTGTAAATAAAGCCCACGTAGTTTTTAGTATAAAATGTTGACACCAGCCCAAGGGTGGGTAGTGTGCCTTGGACTGACCAGGGAAAGAATGTTATAGATAACAGAAAACTAAACAGCCTTGAAACCCACAGCTGAAGAATCCTGACTCCTTCTTTAACTGCCAGGCTGGGAAAAGAGACTTTCCAACACATCTTGGGGTCATTCTGACCAGGAGAGATTCCGAGAACCCAGCACCCACAGCTGGGACACAGGTGACCCACAGGTGGGCCTCAGCAGGGCCAGGGCTGGCTCCCATCAGGAGCAGCCATTGCTGAGCTCCTGCTTTGCCTCCCGTGTTTGTGTTTTCAGAACTGAACTCTGCTTCCCCAGTCTCCGTGCCTGCATGGGAGAGTTGATGTTTTCATTCTCTAAGTGCTTGCTGAAATGGCATAAATAGTGAGGCACAAAGACTCTCACGCTGCTGGAGCTGGGGAGCAGCAGAACAAACTTCCACTTCTGTGACACTTCAGAAACACGAGTTTGGGGCCTCAGATGGAGACAGGCAGAAACGGCTCAAAAGTCACTGCCAAACCACAAACACTCCACTGAAGGAAGAGAAACAGACTTGGCAGACAAAACAAACTATGCTCAGGGTGCTGTAAAGCCCAGTGCTTTGCTTTTCATTTTTCAACTCAGCTGGAACACCACGGAGTGATTTTTAGAAAGGCTCTGCAGCTCTCACATCCCTGCCTTTTGCTCTCACAGCCATTCCTAAAGCCACCTTTTCCCCCAGCCTGCTTTCTCCAAGTTGTTTTATCTGCTGCTGGTTTTCATTGGGCTGGATCTTTGCAGAAATGTGGAAGTTCCTTTGGAACTTTTTTTGTTTAACTCTTTAAGCCCTGTCCATGCAGCAAAGTTGTTTCCCTTGCATACCTCTCCTTCTAGAAACTGTATTCCAGAATAAAAGTGATTCATCCAGTCTGGAGTTAATTATCTTGGGGAAAAAACCCTAAAATTCCTTTTGTGTGCTGTGTTTATGCTGGGACTTAGAGCAGAGCAGCAGAGCAGAATTGGCAGAACAGAATTCTGAGCAATGGGAAGGTTTCCCTGCAGACAAACCCAGCCCATGGCCCAGCTGCCAGGTTTGCAGACACTCCTGAAGCCAGAACAGAGCACGGCTCCCAGGCACTGCCAAATCCCACACACACCCAAATCTGAGGCTTCCCTGTCACAGACATCTTTTATGAAAAATCCTTTCCTTAGGATTTTTCCCCCTATTCTTTTAGTATAGTTTTTGTTGCTGTTGAGGCGGTCACAACACAAAGCAGAGACTAAAGCAGTCTCAGTTGGCAACTCTTTATTATTGAACATACACTTTCTAATTGTTTATGCTTCTTCTACTTTAACTATTGGCTACAATAAGTCAACATAATACTATTGGTGAGAAGTTATAGTGACTTCAACTAACTTTCTAAAAATACTTCATCTAGCTGCAAAATTCTCTTATCTTTCTTCTTTCAATCTCTTTAATTACAGCTTTAAAAAAAACTCTTTATCAGCTTCTTCTTACTTCTCAACTTCTTCTTGCTCTTTTAGCTAATAAGCTCACTCTTAGCGCTTTCCACAAGTTTTAATGTAATATATATCATCAAATAATAAGTCAAGCCTCCTGAAACATGGAATCAGATCCTTGTCTCTTCCCTCAACCTGAGATCCCTGTGAACACGGTCACAGAACCCTGCCTCCACAGGGAATTTCCTAAAGAAACCATCTCCTCTGCCAGGTTTTCTGCTGAGGAGGCACCTGTGGGGAGCAGGGCAGCCCTGGGCTGGTTTTTTTAGGTTTTTGTGTTTTCCAGAGGCATCAGAGTCTGAGTTTTGGCTCCTCAGACTCAGGAGAAGTTCTTTTGCAAGATCTCAGGTAAAGAGCAGAGCAGCAGGGCTCGTTACATTGATGGTCCTTTACTCTGACATTTTGATTTAGTTTAAAATTCTGTTTAAACTTTACTTCGAGATAGTAGTGCTTAAATTTTTTATTGGTAGGCTGCTTGGAACTAGTCCATCCAATTTGTTTTCTTTCTGTGGATTGGCTGACAGAAACACAAAAGCAAACAGTAGCTTGGAAATCAGCTCTGAAAGTTTAATGAACCTGGGGACTGACAGAGGAAGGGTTCTCTGGGAGAATTCAGCTTTGGTAGTTCCACACCTCCTTTCTTGCTTGGAAGTTGAGTCAATCAACCAAAACTATCAAGATCAAGTGTCCTGGATTTAGGTAACCTTTTTAGGGTCTTAAAAGTCCAATCAAAATGCTACACTTTTGTAAATGTCTTTTTGCTGGTGGCCTTTTAAAACAATGTCTACATGTGCACTGTAAGTCCTGGAGAGCTGAAAATCAAAGTATCTTACAAATGCTGAGGGTGGTTTCAGTAACTCTTGCAGTTATCACAGGTTTAGCTGTACTCTGCTGAATATTGAAGACAAGAATGTCATTTCTGGCTAAGTTAAAGATGTTAGAATTCCACTATTAGGTCAGTTTTGTGCTTGTAAGGAATGACACCAGGGTTTAACTTTGTCCTTTCTGAATTGCAAAGGATGGAATTGTCTCCCGAGGTATGTGCTGTGTAATCAGATATTCAGGCTGTTTTGTAATTTGTTCAAAACTTTTGAAGCCTAAGAATGGAACCCTCAAATCTGATATAGGGACAATTTTACAAATGCACTCTAAATTGAGGGTTGTTAATGTAAAGAAGAAAGAATTAACTGCTCAAAGAAATTGTACTGATCTTCAGAAGTTTGTATTTTGTTTATCTGAAGAGTTATTACCTTGAAATTAATTTTGTTAAGTAGTCTTTTTAGTGCTTCACATTTACACTAATAAAAAAGCATAAATTTTAAACCTACAAGAAGCAAACCTGCTTTAAGCATGAGTGTCTCCTGAGCTGCTCTGTGTAATCCTATAGGCAGGGAATTTCTAAAACAAATACCTGGGAAGGAACAGCCCTTTCTGACAGGCACATTTGCAAGGCACCGAGGCAGTTCTTTGAGAAATTTCCTCTGAATTAAGTTCAGCTGTTCTCACTGCAGGGAGATTTCATTATTCATTTAACTCTTTTGGGAACAAAGGTACAGATCTAAAAATCCTCACCCTGAAAGATGCTGAACTGCCTCAAATGTCTTTGCTTATTATGTATCCCTAGATCAGCCCGACAACTCCAACACAGAGGACCAAATCTGTGCCACGTGTGAGCCTTTCAAATCCAGGGGAGCTGTGCTGAGGGTGAACTTGGCTATCAACAGCTCCTCAGATCTAAATATCAGGGTCATTGCTTAGATCCCTTGGTCCTTGATGTAGGTGTCTCACAGCTCATGAAAGGAGCAGGGCTATTTAAATATTCAGGGAACAAGCAGTGCCTGTGAGAGCAGCAAGAGGCTTCTTCCTTTCAATGGTAAAGGGCCCATAAATTCCAAATGTAGGAAAGGGAAGGAGAAGAAAAACCTGCTGTGAAGAGGTAAAAATGGCAAAATACAAAGACAGACATTTCAGGAGGACAAAATGGAAAAATATCAAAAGTATCTAGCACTTGATATCTAGAAAATTATTTTTTTTCCTAAAGAGCAAATTGTAAAATGGTGCAGTAATTCAAAGTCTCAAAGCTTCACCTGCTCACCATGGCCTCATTTCTGGTTAGAAGGAGCCAGAACTCATTTTCATGCTGCTCAAACCTGGGTTGGTTTTTTGCTTTTTTCCCCTTCCCCTTCTCCCCAAAGAATACTTCAGGTTATGGATTTAGTATTTACACATAGTATGGGAAAAAGAAACAATCAAGGTCATATTCTTCCTTTCATTATCAAATGATCATTCCTGGCTCTCCACACCTTTGGCAGAGCAGGAGGAGTGTCCAAGCCTGCACTGGCTGTGCTTCCTCTAATCCATCCTGCTGTGTGGGAGGCAGCAAGTGGCTGTGATCTGAAGGAAATCCAGCCTGAATACATGGAGAAATAAAATGGATTTACAGTTCCCTTCATCAGGACATATTTGAGGAAGGCTTTGTGCTTTCAATGAGTGAGCATCTCCCTTTGTACCAAGGCAACTTTTATCTACTCGAGGAACTTCCTTCATTTTTATTTTTTTTGTTTTGTTTAAAATGCAGCTGTTGAGCCTTAGAGGCTGCAGCATTCAGAGTTCACGTTGTACCTGTTTCAGCAAGGATGGCAGAGCTGTTTGTCTCCTGGGCAGAGACAAATGGGGGTGGCTCTGGCAGTGTCACACTGCAGGACACGTTTGTGGCAGGGCTGGGCACTCAGCTCAGGGATTCTCTGGGTTTGGATCCATTATAAAGCAGGGCTGGGGGATTTTTGCTCATTTCTTTATGTTAAATATGTAATTTCCTGCCATGAAGGCATTTATGGCATTTTTTATTGAAACATTCAAAGGGAAATTTTTTAAAGTGCATCATTGAAACTGTCAGGCCTGAAGAGCCCCAGGGAGAACTTTTCCTTCAGCAAACACTTCCCTCCTGCAGGGAACTGCTAGAAGGTGTAATCTCTTTGTCAGATGATCATGGTTCCCTCAGGGTTCTCCTGGCAGCAGCCATGGGGCTCCTCAGGACCTGCAGAAAGGCAGTGAAATGCTGGGAAAGCTCAGCTCCAGCTCTGGCAGCTGCACAAATTGCGGCCCCATGCACTGGGTGCTCTGAGCATCTGCGTTTGCTCTTCCTCAGAGCTGACATCCTTTGCTTGCCCCAGAGCTGGCAAATGCCACAGGATGTGAGTTTGGAGGCAGCTTACAGGTGCCCTGGAATTGCCTGAGCTTCACTGACCAGTTTGTCATCGTGGTCCTGACTGACCAGGCTGGGCTTTGGGAAAGGCTGAATCACTGCCCCTTACAATGCATCTATAAAGGCTCTTAGAGGTTAAGACTGGAATGTCATCAAATTGTTCAAGTCCATTTTGGTTACCATTAAATACATTGTTTGCACTGTTTGTAAAAGTCTCCAGAACTGCCTCATCTTTCACAAGGACATTTATGGAGCAGTTTGCTGTTTTTGAAAGTGCAAAGCTTTCTGAATTCTTCCAAAGCAACCATCACCCTCTGAACAGACTTAGCACCGACCAGAACCATTGAAATAGAAAGAAAACAGCATTATAATCCTGTAAAACCTGTCATGAGTATCATAAAGTCCCCAGCAATGACACTGTAAGCAGATGTACAGACAACAACTGTTCTGTGGCCAGCAAAGCCCTCTCTGTGCATTAGGAGGCAGACACTGAGCTGTGCTCTTGACCTCTGAATAAATCTGCTCCTTCTGCACACAGCATCCTTTTCCAACCACATCAGGAAAAGTTCCCCGAAGTCTATAGTTCTGAATTCAGTTTCTGCTGACTACAGCTCTGTCACACTTTACACACAAAACATATGTTAGTACATTCCAGGTTTTAGTGTGGAACCCCTTATGGAGCAGGATTTTAGGCTGTTGGTTTGTTTTATAAAATCAGCCATCCCTCCAGACAGAAATAGGAATTTTTCCAGCGGGTTGTGTTGGCAGGTGAGCTGTGCAGCCTGTGCAGTTTGTGTTGTCCCATGACAGTCTGCATGCAGCACAATTATGAAACGTGCATATTATGCTGTAGAGCTGAGGGAAAAGAGGATTTTATGAGTTTAAGTTATGGAACATGTAAAGCATGTGGTGCACACAGATCTGCCTGGTGACAAGGCAACAAGCTGCTCCAGATGAGCTTCCCCTGCAGGGAAACAGCCCAGAGGCCTTGGGTGCCCAGATCCTAAGGAATCCAAAGGGGGGAAATTTCCTGCCTCATTAATGGACTTTCAACAGGCCTAAAATGTGTAACCAGAACTTTACCAAACTGGGTAAACCAGGCTCTTATGTCATCAGGAGAAAACCAGGCATTTTGTGTAAGAGGAACTGGATGTGTCTGACTCCCTAAGCTCCTTCATCTTGTTGCTTTTATAGAAAAGTCCACTGTGGTCCTGGGGGAAGCTTCTGATCTGTGGAGTTTCTCCAGTGCAATATCTGGATATGAGAGAGAGGAGACTGAACTTGTGCTTTTCTTTAGCCAAGGCTGTGGTGAGAATCAGATGAAAAGTAATTCATGGGGGCAACCCCAGCAGATTTTTTTTCCAGAAGGACAAGAGCCCAAGTTTCATAGGCATTGTACTTATCTAGTGCTTTCAAAATCTTATCTTGTCTATTTTCTCTTCCTTGGTCCTTGAAAACATAGATGATATTTTGGAGCTGCCTGCTGTATAGCTCATTCAGTATGTTTTCCTTTCAGTAGGATTGCTTTGGAGAACAAGTAAATACAGAATTATCTGGGAGGGGATGAACTCCCCATGTCAGCGCAGGCAGCCTGGTGTGACTGTCACTGGAGCTGGCACCAGTGAGAAAACTCCTCAAAAAGGCCCAGACTGCTCAGGTCAGCACTCCTCTGATTTCCAGTGGGGAGCACTGAGGGGCCTGAAGGGCTCTGTGTCCCTGCTCTGCTCTGGGCTCTCACAGAGCTGGAATGAGCTGCTCTGGCCTGCCCAGCCTTTGCAGCTCAGCTGAGACAGCCCACAGTTATTGCTCCTTGGGACAGACCCTTTGGGACGTCAGCACCTGCCCACCTCTGCTCTGGGCTGATTTCACTTCTGCCAGATGGCAGAATTTTCCTTCACTCCCAGCTTCCTTTGAATGTAAATGAACAATCCAGAGGCTGCAAGCTCATGTCAGATATATTGTGCCATTTCAAAGGTTGTTTTCTAGTGAGGTATTTTCATATTTCAAATAGCAGTGCCTGGTTCTGGCAGCACAGGCCATCACGATGCAGCCTAGCATTGCTAGCTGTTATTGTGGGGAAAAGTTGCCATCTTCAGCTGGGGATTTAAGGGAAAAGAAGCAGGGAGAGAGAGCTGGAAAAAAACAGATTTAGCAGGATTAGACTTGCCTGTGTCTACATGCTGAATATCAGGCTTTAAACTGTGTAGGGTGTTTTACCTTGGAAGCACCAATAAAATGTGAGTTTTGGTAAATAATTAATTAAAAGCAATGTTTTGTGAAGGCAGTTACCTTTTAACACACTTTAAGCCTACCTAGCACAGGTGGGCATTTCATGTACGAGAAGCAGAAGCAGGGCAGAGGCAAGGACAGTGATACAAATCCCTCTGCTGGTCACTCATCCCTGCAGAGCTCCAGGCCCCTTCATGCAATGCTGGTGAGGAAATCCAGCTGGTTTGGCATTTTCCCTGGCCCAGGATGGAGCAGTGTCCCTAAGTGTCAGCTGGGGCTATTTTGCCTTTGGGGTGCTCAGGTGAAGCACAGTGTTGGTAGAACTGAACCACCTCCTGTGTAAGGGTGTGCACTGCAAACACAACTCAGGTGAATCGCTGGGCTCCCCTTGGCTGGGCACTGAAATGCAAACCCAGAGCTTTCAGTGAGTGTTCCAGCCCCTGCTGGATCCATGGGGAGACACTTCCTGCCCATGGTGGCCTGATGCAAGCTTGAGGGGTGGCCTGCCAGCCAGGGCATTGCAGGGCGGGGGCACCAAGAAATGGGCAGGGTTGGTTTGCCCTAGGAAATGGGCAAGGTTAGTGTGCCCCAGAAATGGGCAGGGTTGGTGTGCCCCAGAAATGGGCAGGGTTTGTTTGTTTGCCCTAGAAATGGGCAGGGTTTGTTTGTTTGCCCTAGAAATGGGCAGGGTTTGTTTGCTTGCCCTAGAAATGGGCAGGGTTTGTCCCTTCAGAAATGACCTGTGGAAGCTGTGCATGGCAGTTGCTGCAAAGTGACTTCTTGGGGGTTCTGTATGGGCTGCTTGCATCTCTGCTTTCCACCCAGAGTGCCTTTTGGGTGTGTTTAGGCTTTCTCCTGTGTTTTAAAGTCAGAGAGATTTTCCATCCACCGATTTCAAAGCGTGTCGCTTTTACACTGCCAAAATGCAGAGCTTGAAGCAGAGTGAGGAAGTCACTCAGAGCAGCCTTTGTAAGAGCCTTTAACAGCTCGCAGGTCTCCTAAATCCCAAGCCAAAGCTCTGTCTGCTAGGCTGGTCTGCATTCTGAGATTTTGTACAGATACAGCGAATACATATTAAAAAGCTGCAGCAGAACACAGGATTAAAGGGCGATATGTGAAGTACAATATCCTCCAAGTATTTGAAGGGAGGGAAGCAGTTGGAGGGTGACAGTCTGTTCCCTGGCAACTTCTGACATTTGTGTTAATTCTCTACTGGAATGAAAAATAAGCCTTCTGAACTCTTGGTGCAAATGGAACTGGTGAAAAACCTGTTTTCAGATTGGAAGCAGAGCGCAGGAGCAGCTGGGTTTGTGGAGGATGGTGCCATTTGTCCTGGATCAGATGGTTGTGCTGGGGCTCTGGCACATGGGTTATTCTCATCCAGGCTTCTCCTTGATTTAATTCTCAGAAGAAGTAAGTTCTTTAAGCATTCTCTGGCTGTTCTCCAGCCACAAGCCAGTGTGCAGAGCTGTTACTACAGTGTCAAGGTTTGTTAGGAGGCAGTGCCATTTGTGGGCTTTATGTTTAAGGAGTATTTCCTGCATTCATCTCTCTTTGACATCCTTTTTCCAGCCAAGGAATAAGAAGCTGCATAACCTTTGCTCCTGTTCTTTATACTGTCTGGCAATAAACCTCATCATCCCAGTGACTTGGGCCTTGATCTGGCCAGGCATTTATAACTAAATAGGTATAAATTTCTATTCAAAATTGGGAGGAATTCAGTCTGTTCATGGGCTTAGAGTAAAGGACGAGTTAAGTACCCGGCTGGATTGAAGCTCAGAGTGGCTGATGTCATAGGTGAAAGCTGTCGTATTGCAGGTTGTGTCCCCTGGGAGGAGGATCAGAAGGGCTTTCTTCCCTTTGTTTTTTCCTCCTGCTCTCATTTCCAGTGCACACAACCTTTGCAAAGCCTGCAGGTCCTGCCTGTGTTGCAGTCTCCCTTCCTGGAGGCAGAGCCATTGTGTGATGTTGAGATGTCTCAGTTTGTTTTCAAAGAGCACGCACCTGGCTGAGGCAGAATAACATGTATTGATTTTTGGGCTGTTTGTAGAAAGTCTCCTTGGTCTGGAGCACATGAAAGCAGCAATGAGGTATTGTGTGGAGTTAAAAGCAGAACGCATTCTTTCCGAAAGCAGAAACTGCTGAGACTTCCAGATGGCGTGCCAGAAAAGTTTTATTAGCCCTCCGTAGGCTTTGCACTTTTTCCAGATCCCTGCAAAACGGAGAGGCCTCTCCCTCTGATTTTCTTGCCAAATCCAAATATGAATCTACTGTTTATCCAGATTGCACTGGCTTTAACACATTATTTACATTGCCTGGATTCCTTTTGTCTGGCACCTCAGATTTTGTCCGTGCTGAGGTTAAAGTCAGGCATTGCTGGAGAAGGACATTTGTTAAAACTTGCATTTTAGAAACTAATTCTTTCAGGAACAGCAGGTAGGAGGATCTGATCCTGTTACATGACATCTGTGGTCTAAAAACGAAAAAACCCCAAAAAACAAAAAAAAAAAAAAAAAAGAGAGAAAGGCAAAAATGCTTCTTCCTTAATTTGATCAGCTTAAGAGCTATTTTGGATCATTTGATCACCACTTCTTGTGCCAGGTGACAGCTGTCTTAAGAGAACAACTCAATTTTCTTGTTTATTATGCACAGGTCCTTTCCCAAGGGTGAGTATGTATCTATTGGAGAAAAGATAATGGATACCAAGTTGAAAGAGGTTATATGACAGTAATTGAAGCAATATGTTGGCACAGTTTATTTAACTATGAGATTTTAGCTGCATATTGATTTAAAAGAAACTTGAGAGAAGGAGTAGAAATTGAAGTTGTTTATTGATTTAATTCTTCTTTTCCTGAAGTCTAAGGACTAAAGCATTAATGGAAGAAGGGATATTATTTCTGCCTGGTATTTGCATCTCAAAAGATGACATTTTGCAAGAGAACCTTTAGAATATGCTGGTGTTTTTTGCCACGTGAAATGAGAGGGTTGTGCAGAGCTGCTTCATGGACTGTTCAGGGAGCAGTAATTTCTCTAATGGGCTGTGGGTGCTCAGGACCAGCAGCCACTGCCAGGTTGAAGGTGTGGTGATCTCCAAGGCTGGGAGTTTTGCTTTTTACTTTTAACACTCTTCCCATAGTTTGAAAATTGTAGATAAATGAAAAGTCATCTCTCCCCAGCTCCTGAAGGAGCCCACTGGAGCTGAAGCAGGGCCTTTCTTATCACTGTTACTTTCAACTCTGTTGGGATTTTTTATCCCATAAAATATTTAGGATTCATTTTGGTGCAGCAAGAGAAAAAGTGGTTTAGCCCCAATTCACTATAAAAATCAGTATCCTTGAGATTTC
This sequence comes from Spizella passerina, assembly GCA_013401375.1. Classification (NCBI taxonomy): domain Eukaryota; kingdom Metazoa; phylum Chordata; class Aves; order Passeriformes; family Passerellidae; genus Spizella; species Spizella passerina. The sequence goes on along the minus strand of WBNQ01068682.1, from coordinate 4,570 downwards.
TTCTGATTTACATACAATGTGAATCTTTGAGTCTGTCAATTTAAACATTGCAGGGAAAAGCTGCTATAAAACCTTAGAGATGTGAATCCAAGAAAGCTGCAAAAATGCTCTTAATTGATTTTCATTTTTCCCTGTTCATTTTGGAAAACGAGACTGCAAATTTATCCTCACTTCTTGAGCCATAAAAACCTCAAACTGTTTCAGACAGAAATGAACAAATGACTTTGGTTTTAGCATCTTGTACAATGCAGCTTTCTCCAAACCCAAGCGAAGTTCCATACTGTTCTTTTTTTATTAATATTTAGAAGGATGTAAAGGGCCTCTGCCATGCTGTGTACTGTAGAGACTCAGAATAAAGAAATAGCCTGGCTTTTTGAAACCAGTGGTTGCAGCATTGCTGCCAAATCACTTGGAGAAGAAAGGCAGGACACGATCCAGTGAATGGCACAGAGAAAAAGAAACGAATCCCTGGAAAAGGGAAAAAAGGAAATCTTTTCAAAGGGATGGAGGTGGAATATTTATGCTTGCCATAGTAATAGCAGCAGGCCGTTGCTCTGTGTGACATTCGGGTGACACAGAGTGCCTCAATGGGCTGAGGTGTGGCAGCCCTGTGTGAGGCACATGTGTGGCATTATTCCTCCTCCTCCTCCTCCTCCTCCTCCCCAGCAGTGCTGGATCCCACACGTGCCCAGTCCCTGCTCCTTGAGCACCCTGAGCAGGCACTGAGGGCGCTGTGCTGAGCTGCCTGTGCCATTCCCAGGCAGGACAGGTCCCTGCAGGGGCTGTGGTGGCCCCTGAGCACACACAGCAGGGCTGGGAGCTGGGGGCTCCCACACTCTCCATGCTGGAAGCTTCTGAGTTACACAACCACACAATGATTCCTGCTCCAAGCAAAGGAAACAGACTCTGTTAACTAAAAAAGTCACCAGAACCTTACATAATTAGCAAGGTAAGAGAAGGTAATCCTTTCAGGGGAGTAACTGTCTCCATAAATACAGGGCTGCTTCCATCTGGAAAAGAAATGCCTGGAAACCACCCCCTCCTTTGTTCTCCTCCCATCCTGAAGAACATTAAATATGTCCTTGCAGCACTTGTGCTTCCTCTTGCAGCTCTCCAGCATCATCTTGCACAGACAATGATTCCTCCTGCCCATCCCAGTCACACTCAGCTCTGGGGTGATGCTCTCGTCTCCCTGAAGAGCAGTTCCAGGATTTTCTTGTTTGCTGATTGAGATGCAGAAACTCACTGTGCAGGCAGAGCTAATTACCCCTCATTATGCATTCCTGGAAAGCCAAACAACCCCCCATAAATTAACAATGTTTCTCCTCCATGCATTTTTTCCCTCCCCTGCCTCTCCCTCCTTCTCTCCGGTTACATCCATCCCTCCTTTGGCATCCGTTCCCTGATTTTTAATGTGCCCGTGGCCCAGCTCACTTCCAGCATCCCACAAGCCCTGTTTTCCCTGCCCCACCTCCATTCCCTCCCCAAACTGAGGATGAGGATCCCAGAGGTGCCCTTGAGCAGCAGCACTCTCATCTCCAGGGATCTCCTGGGGCTGCCCAGGGCAGGTCTGAGCTCCCACCTCTGACACCTCCAGGGACAAGGGAAGGAGCAGGAGGCTGAGCCAGTTCAGCAGGGCATTAGATGTGTGGCAGGATGAGCTCCTTTTGTTCTGCTGGAAGATAAACAGCTGGCTTGGTGTAATTAATAACCCTAATGGTTTGTTCCAAAAAAATGGAATAATCATAGGATTGAGTAATCAAAACTATTGATTAATGTAGAAGGCCCCTGGAAAAGGTTTAGCACAAAATGTTTCATCCTTCTGGGCATGGTTCCACTAGAGGCTGTAGTGATGATTGAACAATAGGATTATTGTACAAAGTCATTGTTTCCAGAATGGAAAAAAAATTAGTGGGTTTTTTTTTTTCCTTTAGCAATTCATTCATCAAATAAAATATGCATTTTTGAACAGTGGCATTTCAGCCACCATTCTTTTTTTCAGCTGGGCTCAGGACTCACACACAAATCCCACTGGCATCACTGGTGTTTCTGTGGTGCAAATTAAAGGAAAATTTTGCTCTTAAAAGTAAAATCCTGGAGTCTTCATTTGTTTTTTATGCAAAGAAAAGTGCTGATGATTTCAGGAGAAGTCCTTACAACCCCCACAATTTTTGTGCTTGAATACTTTTTCTTTGCTTTGCAAAATGGAAATCTTGGAGCAGGAGGTGTGAAGGGAGGGATTAATTTCCTTGGAATTTAAAACAATTCTAATAAAAATTCTGTAACATGTAACTCCTAGGCCTAATAGTCTCTACAATAAATAATACTTTAGGGAACACTAAATTGTGTAATGATAGTTCTGCGCATATTGGCTAAATCATTATGTATTGCAAAATGTCAGCCACTGAAGAAATCATAACTAAGCATGCTGTGAGCCTGCAATCTTGTAAAAGCCTGAGATCATAAAAGGAAAAGTGGGACTAAAAATATTTCAAAGATGCCAGAATGAAAAGGCTAACAACTGTCTTTTTCACATTTTAAAATTTACCTGTTTTCCCCAGGAGAGCATGAAGACATAATCAATCAAAGCAGAGCTTTTGTAGATCCTCCTGTGATTAATCTAATTATTTTGGAGAGATCAGATGAATTTGCAGTTGATATAAACAGCAGTTTGATTGAAGTATCAAAGGTAGATCAATCGGCCCAGAATGTGGATCAAAACATTGTAAGCTAGGGAGCTTAGAATCAATATTTTCATGAGGAGCGTCAACAACTGGGACTGCTGTGCTTAAGCTGATGGAATAAATGCACTATTTTCAGAAATCACTTGTCACCATGCTGCACATGAGTGTCTCACAATACCCAAGGAAATTTCTGAAGCCAGAGAGTGGCAGTGGAGCCCTGCAGGGCTGAGGTTTGGGAATTTTCCTGGCGCTGGGGAGCTGGCAAGGGCTGCCCAAAGGGTGGCAAGGGTGGGGGAAAAGCTCTGAGAGCTCAGGGGGGCTGGGGCAGGCTCCCCCCACCTGCTGCAGACATCCCTGACCTGGGTACAGCAGGAACATTTGGGTCTGAGGTAGGAAAGCAGCTCAGGGAGCAGGGCCTGACTGCAGGGGAACGAGAAGCTTCCTTCCCAAAGCTCCCAGAGACTGAAGGGAGGAGATGATCAGGGCCCATTTTCTGTAATTCTGCTTTTGTTCTGCCCCAGTTTAGGCTCCAAAGCCTGCATTGGTCTGCCCTCAGCATGCACAGTTAAAGGATTTTGGGCAAGGATGCCACAGAGGGGTTGGCCATGGGAAAAGATTCCTCTCAAGCTTGCCTGGAGCTGGAGACCTGAGCCCTCTCTCTCCCTTCTCCTCCACTGGTGTGAGCTGAGTTATCCTGATGAAAGATGCTGTGTTTGGCTGCAGCTCTCTTCAGAGGGAGAGGTGAGCAGGGAATGCTGATAGGAGGCACTCCTGGTCATTAATCCTGAGCTGACCCTGCCTGTGGCCCTGAAACTGATACAGCTGATATGGCAAGAGAAAAATCTTCTCATAAGCCAGACCCAAATTCAGCAAAAAGCACTTCTACACTTCTTTTCCAGAGTTCAACATAAAACCCATAACACTTGTAACAATTTTCTTTTGATTTTCAAGGAGATTGTGAAGAACTTATTGCTTTAAAAAATAGTTTTAACCTCTCTGACACTTCAGTTTTTAAAAACCTTAGAAAGAGATTGAGAACACAAACAAGAACTTACCAGCTCTGTAGGTGAACAGTGTCAGCTTTTGGCCTCTGTGCACAGAATAATTTCCTTTCCAGGTTCTTTGTGGATGCAAACATGTACAAATGACTCAGAGTAAGGAATACATCTCAAGAAGGTCATTGAAACATAATCTGTGTTTCTTTCAGCAACTTTACCGTAGCTTTCTGGTCTTTCTTTTTAATTTTATCTCTCTAAGGAGGTTTCAGCGTTACATTCCAAGTTGCAAGGATCCTCCACATGCGCTTACAGCACAGGTGAGCACACAAAGTGCTGTTAATGTTTCCTTATTCTTCTGTAGCATAAAAACTCTTTGGAGATAATCAGGTTGCTAAACTTTCTCAGGGTTTGTTCCCAGGGTGGTGCAGTCTATCAAAGCCAGATTTTTGGGGTGCAGGTAGGACTGGGGGTGCCTGGGGAAGTTAAGGAGTGCTGGAGTTCCACCTTGGCACTTTGGTGCTCAGTTGCTGTTGGAAAAAGCCCTCAGTGCCTGTCTGTGTCACAGAGCATGGAAATACCAGGAATCTGCCTCAGTTCCAAAATGAAAGGTGATAATTTCACCTTCCATTTCACCTGCTTTTCACCTTGCATTTTAAATTTTAAAGGTGATAGTTTCACCTGCTTTTCACCTTTAAATGCTAGCCTTGAATTCTTTCTCCACCAGACATGCAGCAGAATTCTGGCTGGGTCTAACAGCACTTTTGCTGTGGTCTGACCTTTCCAATGATGTGCACAGTTTGAAATTCATTAGTATTTTATCCAACTTGTGCTGGTTGGGAAACTGCACCAAATCTTAAGCAGAATCAGTTTGGAAATCAGTTTGTGAAC